>WNGS01166886.1:166786-180581 GCA_020271785.1 Procambarus virginalis | reverse complement strand
CTCCACCCTTCACTACTGCCACCCTTCACTACTGCCACCCTTCACTACTGCCACCCTTCACTACTGCCACCCTCTACTGCCACCCTTCACTACTGCCACCCTTCACTACTGCCACCCTTCACTACTGCCACCCTTCACTACTGCCACCCTCCACTACTGCCACCCTTCACTACTGCCACCCTTCACTACTGCCACCCTTCACTACTGCCACCCTTCACTACTGCCACCCTTCACTACTGCCACCCTTCACTACTGCCACCCTTCACTACTGCCACCCTTCACTACTGCCACCCTTCCCTACTGCCACCCTTCACTACTGCCACCCTTCACTACTGCCACCCTTCACTACTGCCACCCTTCACTACTGCCACCCTTCACTACTGCCACCCTTCACTACTGCCACCCTTCACTACTGCCACCCTACACTACTGCCACCCTTCACTACTGCCACCCTTCACTACTGCCACCCTCACTACTGCCACCCTTCACTACTGCCACCCTTCACTACTGCCACCCTTCACTACTGCCACCCTTCACTACTGCCACCCTTCACTACTGCCACCCTTCACTACTGCCACCCTTCACTACTGCCACCCTTCACTACTGCCACCCTTCACTACTGCCACCCTTCACTACCGCCACCCTTCACTACTGCCACCCTTCACTACTGCCACCCTTCACTACTGCCACCCTCCACTACTGCCACCCTTCACTACCGCCACCCTTCACTACTGCCACCCTTCACTACTGCCACCCTTCACTACTGCCACCCTTCACTACTGCCACCCTTCACTACTTCACTACTGCCACCCTTCACTACTGCCACCCTTCACTACTGCCACCCTTCACTACTGCCACCCTTCACTACTGCCACCCTTCACTACTGCCACCCTTCACTACTGCCACCCTTCACTACTGCCACCCTTCACTACTGCCACCCTTCACTACTGCCACCCTTCACTACTGCCACCCTTCACTACTGCCACCCTTCACTACTGCCACCCTTCACTACTGCCACCCTTCACTACCGCCACCCTTCACTACTGCCACCCTTCACTACTGCCACCCTTCACTACTGCCACCCTTCACTACCACCACCCTTCACTACTGCCACCTGGTTGATACCTGGTTGATACCTGGTTGATGGGGTTCTGGGAGTTCTTCTACTCCCCAAGCCCGGCCCGAGGCCAGGCTCGACTTGTGAGAGTTTGATCCACCAGGCTGTTGCTTGGAGCGGCCCGCAGAGCCACATACCCACCACAGCCCGGCTGATCCGGGACTTCTCTTAGGAAACAGTCCAGTTTTCTCTTGAAGATGTCCACGGTTGTTCCGGCAATATTTCTTATAGTCGCTGGGAGGACGTTGAACAACCGCGGACCTCTGATGTTTATACAGTGTTCTCTGATTGTGCCTATGGCACCTCTGCTCTTCACTGGTTCAATCTTGCATTTTCTTCCATATCGTTCACTCCAGTACGTTGTTATTTTACTGTGTAGATTTGGGACCTGGCCCTCCAGTATTTTCCACGTGTATATTATTTGGTATCTCTCTCGTCTCCTTTCTAGAGAGTACATTTGGAGAGCTTTGAGACGATCCCAATAATTTAGGTGTTTTATCTCGTCTATGCGTGCCGTATATGTTCTCTGTATTCCCTCTATTTCAGCAATCTCTCCTGCTCTGAAGGGGGAAGTGAGTACTGAGCAGTATTCGAGACGGGACAACACAAGTGACTTGAAGAGTACAACCATTGTGATGGGATCCCTGGATTTGAAAGTTCTCGTAATCCATCCGATCATTTTTCTGGCTGATGCGATATTTGCTTGGTTATGCTCCCTAAACGTTAGATCGTCGGACATCATTATTCCCAAATCCTTGACATGCTGTTTTTCTACTATGGGAAGATTTGATTGTGTTTTGTACCCTGTATTATGTTTCAGATCCTCATTTTTGCCGTACCTGAGTACCTGAAATTTATCACTGTTAAACATCATATTATTTTCTGCTGCCCAATCGAAAACTTTGTTGACATCTGTTTGTAGTTTTTCAATGTCTTCAGCAGAGGTAATTTTCATGCTGATTTTTGTGTCATCTGCGAAGGATGACACGAAGCTGTGACGTGTATTTTTGTCTATATCAGATATGAGAATAAGGAACAGTAGCGGTGCAAGGACTGTACCTTGAGGTACAGAGCTTTTAACATCGCTTGGACTCGATTTTATCTGATTGACTGTTACTCTTTGTGTTCTGTTCGACAGGAAATTGAGTATCCAGCGTCCTACTTTTCCAGTTATTCCCATTGACCTCATTTTGTGAGCTATCACCCCATGGTCACATTTGTCGAAAGCCTTTGCAAAGTCTGTGTATACAACATCTGCATTTTGCTTTTCTTCTAGGGCTTCTGTGATTTTGTCATAGTGGTTGAGTAACTGTGACAGACAGGATCTTCCCGCTCTAAATCCATGTTGTCCTGGATTGTGCAATTCATTGTTTTCCATAAAACTAGAAATTTGATTCCTAATCACTCTTTCAAACACTTTTATTATGTGTGATGTTAGTGCAACTGGCCTATAATTTTTTGCCAAGGCTTTACTCCCCCCCTTGTGCAACGGAGCTATATCTGCAGATTTAAGTGCTGCTGGTATCTCCCCTGTATCCAGGCTCTTTCTCCATATTACGCTGAGTGCTCTCGCTACTGGTACTTTACATTTCTTTATGAATATTGAATTCCATGAGTCAGGCCCAGGGGCTGAGTGCATGGGCATATTGTCAATTTCTCTTTCAAAGTCTTCCGAGTTTGTGGTAATATCCGTTATATTATCTGCAGCTTGAATGTCATTCATAAAGAAGCTGTCTGGGTCATCAACTTTCATGTTGTTAATTGGTGTGCTAAACATAGCCTCATACTGGCTTCTTAGAATTTCACTAATCTCTTTGTTGTCCTCTGTGTACGTACCTTCATTTGTAATTAACGGTCCAATACTGGTCGAGGTTTTGGATTTTGATTTAGCGTATGTGAAAAAATATTTCGGATTTTTCCTTATCTCTTGTATAGCTCTCTGTTCCAATTCCATTTCCTCAGACTCATATGATCGCTTCAACGTTTGTTCGATTTCTTCGATCTCCCTGCTTAGGCTTATTTTCCTTGCTTGTGATAGTTGTGTCTGCCGAAGCATTTCCGTAATTTTTTTCCTTCTCCTGTACAGTCGTCTGCGTTCTCTTTCTAGAGTGTTCCTCTTTCTGCCCCTCCTCACCGGCACGTGCTTCAAGCAGACCTTGTAAGCTTCAGCTGTCAGTTGAGCTATTCCCTGTGTGGGAGTTTTGTCGCTTAAGACCGTCTCCCATTGAATGGTTGAAAGGTCTACATTTATTTTTTCCCAGTCAATCCTCTTATTGTTGAAATTGAATTGATTGAATATTCCTTCTCGCTTGTTGGGTCTCTTAGATCTACTACCGTTATTTATGCTAGTTCGCACTTCAATGAGCTTATGGTCTGAGTATGAAGTATCTGAGATTGTTATGTCTCTGATTAGTTCATCATTGTTTGTGAATAACAAGTCTAGTGTGTTTTCGTTCCTAGTTGGTTCTGTAATCTGTTGATTGAGCGAGAATTTGTCACAGAATCTCAAAAGTTCTCTGACCTGTGGCTGGTTATTTCCCGGGTCATTCCCTGCTATGATATTTGTGTTTGCCATTCTCCATCTTAGACTCGGTAAATTGAAATCTCCAAGGAAGATAATATCTGGAGCTGGGTTTGCTAGGTCATCAAGTATGTTCTCTATTTTGTGCATCTGCTCTGTGAATTCCTCAACCGTTGTATCTGGCGGTTTATATATTAAAATAATAATTAGGTTTAGTTTCTCTACCTTAATTCCAAGTACCTCTACCACCTCATTAGTTGAGTTTAGTAGTTCTGTGCATACCAGGTCCTCTTTAATATACAGACCTACTCCCCCATTTGACCTAGTTTTTCTATCACATCTGTATAAATTATAATTTGGAATCCAGATTTCACCATCCATGTAATCTTTGTATGAGTTTCCGTGAATGCCCCAAATATGGAGTTTGACTCTAATAGGAGACCATTTATGAACTTGACTTTATTTCTTGACTTTGGCTTTAGACCTTGAATGTTTGCAAAAATGAATGATTGTCCATATTGTGTGTCACTTCTGGAAGGTTTTGGTGGTTCTCCCTCCTCTCTACCCTGACCCAGGGTGTGTTGTTGTGGCAATGGTTTGTCCAGTTTTGGAAGTGATATTGGGGAGTGTGGTAGTCTCTGTGTAGTTGGGGGGTGTAGTATGTGTGGGCTTGATGACGAAATGTAGTCCAGTCTCGGGCATTTCCCCCTCTCCATCCGTACTCCTGCCACGTTTCTGCCTGTCTGTTTCTCCCTCTGTTTCTGCCTGCCTCTAAAAAATGTTCAGGGCTATTATATTGGACTTCCTCTCTTATATAGCGCTGTGTACCTCTGACGTGGAAATCGGGGCAATGAAGATCGTAGCATTTCCTCTCATTAACTGAGAGTTTGCATAGCTTAGGGTGAAAATATCTACACTCAGTATCAAAACGACATCTGCCTTTCCCTAACCAGTTCCGGCATTTCCGTGGGTGCATGAATGAGCATTCCGTGCCTCTGGGCCCATATCTGCACTGTCCTTTTGCATAATACCTGCAAATATTTTCATCTGTGATTGCATTATTCTTGTTTGTATCCGTGTACGACTTGGCTACCTCTGTGATTTTTGTTCCAACTTTCTCGTTTCTGCTTTTATTATTCTCGGTATTACCCTTATCTTTCGCCTTGTTGCTTTCGTCTTTCTCATTCGTCTCATTTTTTATCTCCTTATTCATATCACCAGTTTGCTCTACAATATTGCCTTCATTTTTGTGTACCTCGACGCTATGTCCTTCTACATTGCTACTTTGACTCTCTAAATTCTCAATCCCTGGGTTGTGCTCAGAGTTCGTTGCTGTCTTTATATACTCTGCATATATTCTGGTAGTTTTGTGTGAATTGTAGCCTGTGTACTTCAGGAATGTCATTCATTAGTTTGGCAATGTTTTCCCACACCTGTCTGTCACTTTCACAGATCCAGTAGGTACCTTCCCGGTTTGCATATTGTGTAGGTAATCCTGTACAACTCAGGTGAAATCTTATGTTACAAATATTACATACAATGCCTACAACAGTCTTCCGAAGTGCCTTATGGCAGCCTCCACACACCTCCATGTTGGGTTTGTGATGTTATAATATTATATGCATATATATATAATATTATATATATGTATATATAATATGTATACAGTATATTTATAATATTACATATGTTTATTTGTTAAAGTTTATGTGGGGGTACTTATCGCCTTGTGGAGAAAATATGGTCCTCTTGGGACCGTATAGTTGACCGTTGTTGTCCCAGGTCGGGGGCAGGATGTCACCGGTTGCCAGTTACTTGATTTATACACTGATTATTTGCCTGTATTTTCCTAAGGGAATTTCTGCTTTCTTCCGGCTTACAATGTTATTATTACTTACTCTATTACTAGTTCCTAAACCTACTTGCCCATATTACAGTATATATTGCTGGTATATTATCACTGAGGGAGTATACTGTTACTGAGGGACTCCCTTACACTGTGTAGGCCTCGTGGCTGTGGTGTAAACACAAGTGTGATGCCTCCTCCACAACTTTACATTTATATTTTTCTATGAACAATTCTCTAACACTATTCACTAATTTATATGTTATGTTACACGTTCCACTTCACTGTTCACCGTATCACTGCTCGCTATATTTGATATATATCGCTTTTGCCTGTACACATGAGCCTGGTGGCACTGGCTCACCACGTGGGACCACGTTTATTCTGTATTTAACTCAAAGTTCCATTTTTAATTTCTGTATTCAACTTTCCTACGGGTCACTATGCACTGGGTGATCACTGTGGCCGTAATCCATAGTTGTAATCCTAAAAAATCCCGGTTTATTCCAGTGTTTTTCACGGAGCGCGACGACGACACGTCTGTCCCCTAACCCCGCGAACCCGCGAAANATCTACACTCGACAACACCCTCAATGGCTACACCCACACACGACTACACCCCACACACGACTAATTCATACACGACTAACCACACACGACTTCACCCACACACAACTACATTCACACACGACTACACCCACACACGACTACACCCACACACGACTACACCCACGCAGACTACACCCACACACGACTACACCCACACACGACTACATTCATACGACTACACCCACACACGACTACACCCACACACAACTACATTCACACACGACTACACCCACACATGACTACACCCACACACGACTACACCCAAGCACGACTACACCCACACACGATACAATATAAGACAACAAAACGTTTTCAGATTCTTTCACACCACTTTCCAGCAACTTTTATAATTTATATAAATTATTTTAGGGAATAATACATAAATTCTATATTTAAACATGATATTATTGTTTAGTGGAATGCATAAGGAGTCAAATTGTGTTAAAAAGAGCGATTTTTTGAAAATTTGGAAAACTACTTTTTTCTGATCATATTATAACTAAATGGATTGTGAAGGTTTCATTCAGCCAATAAATATCATTCACAATTTATTAATGAATTTTACAAAAAGCATCATAAATTTTATATTTAAACATGTAAAAACTATTTATAATACATTAGGAACAAAACAGTTGTAGAAAAACAATTTATTATAAAACATTTGTGTTTGGATTTTTTATTAAAAGTTTCTCAAAGGCTCTCCTGCACCATTCTCAATGTAAATCATTCCCACGCCTATGGGAAGAGCTAGACGAACGTTTTCTAGATGATTTGTGTTTGCTGGGCCTACACTACTACCACCCTACACTACTACCACCTTACACTACTGCCAACCTTCACTACCGCCACACTTCACTACTGCCATGCTTCACTACTGCCACCCTACACTACTGCAACCCTTCACTACTGCCACACTTCACTACTGCCACAATTCACTACTACCACCCTACACTACTGCCTCCCTACACTACTACCGCCACCCTACACTACTGCCACCCTACACTACTGCCACCTTTCACTACTGCCACCTTTCACTACTACCACCCTTCACTACTAACACCCTACACTACTGCCACCCTTCACTACTGCCACCCTTCACTACTGCTACCCTTCACTTCTGCCACCCTTCACTACTACCACCCTACAATAGTACCACCCTACACTACTACCACCCTACACTACTACCACCTTACACTACTGCCAACCTTCAGTACTGCCACCCTTCACTACCCCCACCCTCCACTACTGCCAACCTTCACTACTGCCACCCTTCACTACTGCCACCCTCCACTACTGCCACCCTTCACTACTGCCACCCTTCACTACCGCTACCCTCCACTACTGCCACCCTTCACTACTGCCACCCTACACTACTGCAACCTTCACTACTGCCACACTTCACTACTGCCACAATTCACTACTACCACCCTACACTACTGCCTCCCTACACTACTGCCACCCTTCACTACCGCCACCCTACACTACTGCCACCCTTCACTACTGCCACTCTTCACTACTGCCACCCTTTACTACTGCCAACCTTCAGTACTGCCACCCTTCACTACCCCCACCCTCCACTACTGCCAACCTTCACTACGGCCACCCTTCACTACCGCCACCCTTCACTACTGCCACCCTTCACTACTGCCACCCTTCACTATTGCCAACTTTCACTCCTGCCACCCTCCACTACCGCCACACTACACTACTGCCACCCTCCACTACTGCCACTCTACACTACTGCCACCCTCCACTACTGCCACCCTTCACTACTGCCACTCTACACTACTGCCACCCTCCACTACTGCCAAACTACACTACTGCCACCCTCCACTACTGCCACCCTTCACTAATACCACCCTTCACTACCGCCTCCCTTCCATACTGCCACACTTCACTACTGCCACCCTTCACTACTGCAACCCTTCACTACTGCCACCCTTCACTACCGCCACCCTCCACTACTGCCACCCTCCACTACTGCCACCCTTCACTACTGCCACCCTTCACTACTGTCACCCTTCACTACTGCCACCCTTCACTACTGCCACCCTTCACTACTGCCACCCTTCACTACTGCCACCCTTCACTACCGCCACCCTCCACTACTGCCACCCTTCACTACTGCCACCCTTCACTACTGCCACCCTTCACTACTGCCACCTTCACTACTGCCACCCTTCACTACTGCCACCCTTCGCTACTGCCACCCTTCACTACTGCCACCCTTCACTACTGCCACCCTTCACTACTGCCACCCTTCACTACCGCCACCCTCCACTACTGCCACCCTTCACTACTGCCACCCTTCACTACCGCCACCCTCCACTACTGCCACCTTCACTACTGCCACCCTTCACTACTGCCACCTCCACTACTGCCACCCTTCTCTACTGCCACCCTTCACTACTACCACCCTTCACTACTGCCAGCCTTCACTACTGCCAGCCTACACTACTGCCACCCTTCACTACTGCCACCCTTCACTACTGCCACCCTTCACTACTACCACCCTACACTAGTACCACCCTACACTACTACCACCCTACACTACTACCACCTTACACTACTGCCAACCTTCATTANGGGGAGGCACGTCACACAAAGACCTCCCCCCACCAGACCCAGTAACCCATACATCAGTTACTTTGGGGATGAGTGACTATCCAAGAGTCACCCGGCCGACGCCTCACGTCCCTATACGAGGTTGTCAGGGCCAGCAAGCTGTCCACATATAGCAGTCACCGGAGGTGCCATACAACGCCAGGGTAGCTGTCTCAAGATCACCACTACCCACCTGCTGCGTCATCAAGACTGCAGCCATTCCAGCAGTGTTGGAGAGGTCAAGAAACTGGAAAGCAAGTAGCAGTACTCAAGAGTTTCGCCGGAAGATTAATGATTACGTCATCTAAAGCAACAGGAACGCGGAACTAAGGCGGTCACAGGTGGAAGGCACGGTTTCCCTACAGAGTTCCGGGACTCGCCAATAGAAGGTCGCAAAATTGCCTCCTTTGGCCTAAAGTCGGCGGTACGAGGGTATACACAGTTGGTGTTTACGGCCTAGTAACCTGGTGATATCAAGAAACGCCTGAGATGTCGTGAGCAATGATGGAAGACGAGATTCACCTGTTCTGCAAACAAGCAAACCCGCCTCTACGACCCTTTGACACCACTCCTGTTACGAGACACCGTTGGTACATCCAGTCCTGCTCTGCTGTGGTCATCTGCGACGTCAAGTTAACATCAAGACTGCCGTGTGAACTGTGATATGAAGGCGTGTGGACTGTCGGGAGCAAGATCAATGGCCGAAGTAACAGTATTCTACAGCTGTCACTTGGCACTCAGCTCTACTACACTCTGTCGTCAGTAAAAAAAAAAAATACCGGATTGGAGTACAAGAGGACCAGGTATTGATGTCTACACATGGAAAGAAGCAAGATAGACATCGCCATCGACTACATTTAGCGTCTATCAGCATCGATTTTTTTTCAATTACTCAATATGAACAATTGATACAAACAACAAATTTGGCTCTGAACATCTGTGTAAAGAATATCTGAGCATTTTTTTTATAAATGTTGAAAAACAGATTTAAAATAATTATTCTGGTATAATGAGATATGATAACTTTACTCTATAAATTGGTCAGTAAGTAAAATCGAAGCCCCTGTGTAATTGTCTAAGCCCAGAACAAACGGTTATGGAAAATTATGTAGTGTTTTTTTTCAGAATGTTTGAACACAGGAGAGGCGGACCAATATAAACATTGACACTTATAGTGAGTGCGAACACTTAGCTGTACAGTCAGCTGAAACCTGTGATATAGTTATAGGATTTTTTTTATATTTTTAGATACAGGTAATAAAATTAGGTGTGTTCCTTAGTATGTCAAGGTTGACATTGATTGGGGAGTGGATAGTACACGGATGTGAACTTGATAGTTCAGTAGTACGCTCCCGGATGACTGAAAGTTCAGTCTGAAGATATAACTTTTATGCTTTGGGTGCAGAAGAACCAAGATTTTAATAGCTAGTCTTTGATGTTAGAGTAGGGACATGTTATTTAGCTATGTCAGTAAGGGTAGGATGTATGTTTCCTGATGTTGGAGGATTGCTGTCAGTTGACAGCTGAGAAATTTTATGAAGTTGAACATGTTTATTATGATGATGTTGGACACTCTAAGGATTGTCAAAATTTTTAGTTAGGTTAGCTTTTGTTTGTGGCAATGAGTTAAATTGTGGGTTTGGATACTAAACCTCGTTAGTTTTAACAAATTAACAAGGTTTACTAAGTGCTTGTGCGGGGGGGTTGTAACAATCTAGGTTGTTGTAAGAAGGTTCTAGAAGGCTCGGGTAGAGACCTGACCCCAAGCACATGGGAGCATCCTCCCTGGGGGAATTGTGGTGAGGATAACCTGACGCCTTTGTTCATAATGAATCATCCTATGGTATTCACTTATTTAGAGAAATTAACCTTCAGTCATTTTGCATTCAAATTGTATTGTATAGTACTACTGTTCATAATATCAAGAGTATTCTCATTATTAGAAGGAGTTTAAGTCACCATCAGTGACGTCACAAGCAAGAACTAGGTTGTGACGCGGAGTGACCGGAGGTCATAGGTCACGAGGTTCCATGTCCCCTATTTCTCAAAGGTCAAATAGCTATGTTGTAATTGGGAATAGCTCTTCCTTAAGATGTTTGTGTAATTTAACTTCAGTACAATAAATCAATCAATCCGAATAATTCAGTACGACAGAGGTTAATTGTTATAACTTAAGCCTGGCAAAGTAACTTAGATACTAGCGGAAGAATACAGATCTAGGCCTCTGGGTAGTGGAGAGAGAGGACAGAGCAGTGTGGTTTCAGCAGCAACTGGGAGAGGTCATCCATCTCACCTCTTCCCCAAGGCAACACAACATCTAGCTGTCTATAGAAGGTAAAAGTTGCTTGGAGTTTCTTAGGGATAGGTCACTCATTGCCGTTAATATTCAGTTAGGGCGTGTTCAGTTAGGGAGTGCTCAATTATTTAGATTTTGCTTAATTTTTGAATAAATTAATTAGCTTAATGTGTATTTTTATTATTTCCATTTTCTTTTGTATTAATGGTCCTTGTCACGTGGTTCCCACGTGGCCGAGTTGAATTGGGCGCCGATTCTAACACCGAATCAGGATTATTACTCCTGTTGATTTTAATTAACTACACACATAAGATCCAAGAGTTTTGGTTTACTAGTGGGGATCAAGCCCCAAGGTTGATTGTTTAGCGTGGTCGACCAGACCTCGATCATTGCTCATTTGGTTACTGGTCTGGTGGTGGCGGCGGAAAGGAGATCCTAGAACTTTGCTAGAAGTCTATTTTCACGTCATACGGGTTGTAGAATCTCAAGTCGGTAAATCGTCTTGAGACCACGTGGCGTGGAGTCTGCTCGAGTAAAAGTCGTGGGGTCCCTTGGTTAAGAACTAAAGAAAAGAACACGGGTAAAGAGAGAAAAAGAGGGTAGAAGGAAGTGAGAACCCGTCCCGTGTTACATTCACTACTGCCACCCTCCACTACAGCCACCCTCCACTACCGCCACCCTTCACAACTGCCACCCTTCACTACCGCCACCCTACACTACTGCCACCCTTCACTACTGCCACCCTTCACTACCGCCACCCTCCACTACCGCCACCCTACACTACTGCCACCCTTCACTACTGCCACCCTACACTAAAGCCACCCTTCATTACCGCCACCCTACACTACCGTCACCCTACACTACTGCCACCCTCCACTACTGCCACCTTTCACTACTGCCACCCTTCACTGCTGCCACCCTTCACTACTGCCACCCTACACTACCGCCACCCTCCACTACTGCCACCCGTCACTACTGCCACCCTTCACTACCGCCACCCTCCACTACCGCCATCCTACACTAATGCCACCCTTCACAACTGCCACCTTTCACTACTGCCACCCTTCACTACTGCCACCCTTCACTACTGCCTCCCTACACTACTGCCACCGTACACTACCGCCACCCTTCACTACTGCCACCCTTCACTACTGCCACCCTACACTACTGCCACCCTTCACTACTGCCACCCTTCACTACTGCCACCCTACACTACTGCCACCCTTCACTACTGCCACCCTTCACTACTGCCAACCTCCACTACTGCCACCCTTCACTACAGCCACCCTTCACTACTGCCACCCTACACTACCGCCACCCTTCAATACTGCCACCCTTCACTACTGCCACCCTTCACTACTGTCACCCTTCACTACCGCCACCCTCCACTACCGCCATCCTACACTACTGCCACCCTTCACTACTGCCACCCTTCACTACCGCCACCCTCCACTACCGCCATCCTACACTACTGCCACCCTACACTACTGTCACCCTTCACTACCGCCACCCTCGACTACCGCCATCCTACACTACTGCCACCCTTCTCTACTGCCTCCCTACACTACTGCCACCATACACTACTGCCACCCTTCACTACTGCCATCCTTCACTACTGCCACCCTACACTACTGCCACCCTTCACTACTGCCATCCTTCACTACTGCCACCCTACACTACTGCCACCCTTCACTACTGCCACCCTTCACTACTGCCACCCTCCACTACTGCCACCCTCACTACTGCCACCCTTCACTACTGCCACCCTTCACTACTGCCACCCTACACTTCCGCCACCTTCACTACTGTCACCCTTCACTACAGCCACCCTTCACTACTGCCACCCTTCACTACTGCCACCCTTCACTACCGCCACCCTCCACTACCGCCATCCTACACTACTGCCACCCTTCACTACTGCCACCCTTCACTACTGCCACCCTTCACTACTGCCACCCTTCACTACTGCCACCCTCCACTACTGCCACCTTTCACTACTGCCACCCTTCACTAATGCCACCCTTCAAACTGCCACCCTTCACTACTTCCACTCTTCACTACTGCCACCGTCACTACTGCCACCCTTCACTACTGCCACCCTTCACTACTGCCACCCTACACTACTGCCACCCTTCACTACTGCCACCCTTCACTACTGCCACCCTTCACTACTGCCACCCTTCACTACTGCCACCCTACACTACTGCCACCCTGCACTACTGCCACGCTTCACTACTGCCACCCTTCACTACTGCCACCTCCACTACTGCCACCCTACACTACTGCCACCCTTCACTACTGCCACCCATCACTAATGCCACCCTTCACTACTGCCACCCTTCACTACTGCCGCCCTTCACTACCGCCACTCTTCACTAATGCCACCCTCCACTACTGCCACCATTAACTACCGCCACCCTCCACTACTGCCACCCTTCACTACTACCACCCTTCACTACTGCCACCATTCACTACTGCCACCCTTCACTACAGCCACTCTTCACTACTGCCACCCTCCACTACTGCCACCCTCCACTACCGCCACCTTCCACTACCGCCATCCTACACTACTGCCACCCTACACTATTGTCACCCTTCATTACCGCCATCCTACACTACTGCCACCCTTCACTACTGCCACCCTTCACTACCGCCACCCTCCTCTACCGCCATCCTACAATACTGCCACCCTTCACTACTGCCACCCTACACTACCGCCACCCTCCACTACAGCCACCTTTCACTACTGCCACCCTTCAATACTGCCATCCTTCACTACTGTCACCCTTCACTACTGCCACC
>WNGS01166886.1:149440-165284 GCA_020271785.1 Procambarus virginalis | reverse complement strand
CCACCCTCCACTACTGCCACCCTACACTACTGCCCCCTTCACTACTGCCACCCTTTACTACCGCCACCCTTCACTACTGCCACCTTTCACTACTGCCACCCTTCACTACTGCCACCCTTCACTACTGCCACCTTCCACTACTGCCACCCTACACTACCACCACCCTCCACTACTTCCACCCTCCACTACTGCCCCCCTACACTACCGCCACCCACCACTACTGCCACCCTCCACAACTGCCACCCTCCTTTACTGCCACCCTCCACTACCGCCACCCTCCACTACTGCCACCCTTCACTACTGCCACCCTTCACTACCGCCACCCTTCATTACTGCCACCCTTCACTACCGCCACCCTCCACTGCTGCCACCCTTCACTACTGCCACCCTTCACTACTGCCACCCTTCACTACTGCCACCCATCACTACTGCCACCCTACACTACCACCACCCTCCACTACTGCCACCCTCCACTACTGCCACCCTACACTACTGCCACCCTTCACTACTGCCACCCTTTACTACCGCCACCCTTCACTACTGCCACCCTTCACTACTGCCACCCTTCACTACTGCCACCATACACTACCACCACCCTCCACTACTGCCACCCTCCACTACTGCCACCCTACACTACCACCACCCTCCACTACTGCCACCCTTCACTACTGCCACCCTACACTACCACCACCCTCCACTACTGCCACCCTCCACTACTGCCACCCTCCATTACTGCCACCCTCCATTACTGCCACCCTACACTACCGCCACCCTTCACTACTGCCACCCTACACTACTGCCACCCTTCACAACCTCCACCCTTCACTACTGCCACCCTTCACTACTGCCACCCTTCACTTCTGCCACCCTACACTACCACCACCCTCCACTACTGCCACCCTCCACTTCTGCCACCCTACACTACTGCCACCCTTCACTACTGCCACCCTTTACTACCGCCACCCTTCACTACTGCCACCCTTCACTACTGCCACCCTCACTACTGCCACCCTACACTACCACCACCCTCCACTACTGCCACCTTCCACTACTGCCACCCTACACTACCACCACCCTTCACTACTGTCACCCTCCACTACTGCCACCCTCCATTACTGCCACCCTCCATTGCTGCCACCCTACACTACCGCCACCCTCCACTACAAATGACACTGTTGGAGGGATGTTCTCTCCCCATATTGAGGCAGGTGACAGGTTCGAACATGAAAGGCGTTCGGATGCCGGTCTATTTATAATAAACTACAAGGCCGTCTTCCTAGTTATTGGCTTAGAGCTGTTAAGCAGATCTAAGCTGGTAAATAATGGGACAATAAAAATAGCAAAGGAATGAGTCATACTCATTACATTTCTAAGTAGCATTTGAACACAAAAACACTTTCTTTCAGGGCTGAGTGGTAGGCGTGTTGGCAACTGGTTTCCTGCCACATGCATGAGGAACCTTTAATCATTTCTCTACCTTATATTACTGAAATGGCCATACTCTCATAATGGGTGGCAAATTGATTATCTACTTACTTGCAATAGGTTTCCTTACTGAAACTAACAGGGACATCATTTACTTTACAATTAACATGAGGTGTAAAACAGCATTTGGCGGCGGCGGCCAAGTCTTTTGTTAAAACAGCATTTGGCGGTGCTGTTCAAGTCTTCATTATGGCGGCGATCCTTGTACTCATGAGTTTAATCCCACTATTCCATCCTTACATTAGGAGGCTGAAACATACTTGGCCTAAAACTGCCATCAATGATCTATTACTATATGTATCTATATTCCGGTTAAATCATCTTTGGGTCAAGCAATTTCAAACACATTACTGGTTCATTTCCATTTATCTCATGGCATCTGCAAGATGCCGTGAAATAAATGGTACTCGATAATTGTCGAGTACTAACAAATTAGTACTGGATAAATTGGTACTCGCTAATCCTTGGCCTCAGGTCACCAACGCTTATGCCGCTTACAATACCATCTCGCTCCAACTGGTTATGCTCCAGCGTGTCCTTACCTATATAATCCATACAACGCACCACACATATATATTATAATATAATCATATCCACACAATATAAGGCAATGCCTTATATCATTATTCCTTCTTAAAAGCTAATCTAGTTTGTTTTTACTATTGAAATTTTCGAGTCCATTATTCCTCGGACATGACCTGGGCTTTAATTAATGGTGCTTTCTGCACCCTACCTGAAAAATCTAGCAATAGCACAAATTCTCCAGTATCTATCTTGGCTACATCCGCCAACACCTGGTGAGCAATAATTCTTTGAGAGGCCCCGGTGTCTCTCAATATTGTAATGAGCTTCCAATGGCCATTACCATATAATATGAGACCCATATATATGTAAGGTTCATAACCCGTTCTCCCATCTGACCGAAGGGTTACTGAATCTGAATGAAGGGGTTGACACTGTCAACTCATCACAAAACCAACAGTTCGGAGTTCAGGATGCAATTGAAAACAGGACTACACCAGATGACCTATCTTATGACAAGGAGAGCACACACAGTCAGAATGGGGCCTAGAGGGGCCCATGGCATTTCTAACATTATTGTTAGGTCATAAACTAGACTGAGAAGTCTGAACCGGTGGCTTTGGATTATGAGAAGTCATCTGAGTTGTACCAGGCACGGGGGTGGACGGGGTATTTGTCGGTGATCTCATAGGGGCTACGTAATATAAGCATTAACAAGGGAAGAATTATTTGATGCTCTATAAGGCTTTTTATGCAAAAGCTCGTGTTCATCGGCCTTCAAGGCCAGTTGGTGAAAAGATTTAGCATTACATTTCTCGTCTATATGGGCTGCAGTTTTGTCTGGTAAGTAGGACAGAGATTCCTCCTTAAGAAGAAGATCTTTTAGCATTTAAAAGTATTTATATTAGTGGAGTGTAGCCATTTCTCGAATATTCCTAACTTCTACCAAATACAATCAACATAAGATTGGCTGGGTGAGCGTCTCAAATTTCTAATTTGTTGCCTATGGGCCTCGGGATTCAATTCATAACCATTTAAGATGGATTGCTTAACAAACGTATAATCAAATCACTGAGATATGGGTAACGAAGGAAATATTTCCTGAGCCTTACCAATTAACTTTCTTTGGAACCTAGCTACCCACTGATTCTCAGGCCATGTAGGACTGGTTGCCAATTTTTCAAAGTGTTTAAAAAAAATCGGGGTCTGACTTGGTAAAGGTAGGTAATGCTACCTTCTTATAAGCAAATTAGCAACAGTTAGGGAATGCGCAAAGTCTTCCTGAAGATTCCCCCTGGTGTCTATTCTACTTTACTCAAGTGCATTATTATCAGCCGCCATATGCTGCTGGATAATCAGCTGCTTGGTCTTTTCATTTAAAGCCTTTTGTTGCATGTCCATCTCTAAATGGCGCTGTTTATGAGCTGTCTCAACTTTAAATGTTTCATGTTTCTGCTGTTTAAGAGCTAGTACATCCTCGGAACTTGCCTCTAACTTCCCTAAGGCCTTGTGGTTTAAAAATCTCCTCCTCCACTAATTTCTCCACAATGGTAGTTACCAGATGCCTTTTTAGCAAGTTGGGGTTAAGGGTTAATTCCACTTTCTCCCTAACCGCGACGAGAACGACCTTCTTAAGACCTTGGAGTCTCTGAACTGAGGGCGACATAAACAGTCGGCTATTAGGGCTTCCATAATGTGGGTAAAAGACAAAAACGGGGCTCACTAAATCACTGGGACACTCTAACGCCGCACTGCACTCAATAATATATTACTAATGGTACTAACACAATTTAGCAGGACCAACATAACACAAGCTAACACGTACCCTAATCCAGAAGTATTGAATAATGAGACCCGGCAATGTGATGTTATAGTGGCCAGAATACGTCTGGGATATAGACGTATCTGGCAGCTTTCTCATTACCCGAATGTCGAGTACACAATGTGTCAACTTTGTGAAAGAGAAAACATGCACTCTCTTGAACATTATATTGTAGAATGTCCCATATTGACTGACTTTCGCCCTCCTGGGCTAAGGTATGCTGAACTGTGTAATTACTATATGAGTACTGGAACACTTGATGATACATTGGACTTGTACCCAAGATTAACCATGTAATGTATCAATTATACAATGTATGTATGTGATGTAACTATATAAGCTGAGCTTGTAAAAGCACCTTAATCAACTTCAGTGATTAAGTGCTTAATTGCACACTTGTTTCTCTGTCAGCTATCTCACCCTGTCAGAGTAATGGAGACACATGTATGTGAATGCATGTGTGTGTATATATGCATGTATATATGTATATGTACGTATATATGTGTGTGTATGTATATTTATGTGTATAAAGTACATATGGAAGCTGATCAGAATTGCATTTCACCTTTGTAAATGCACATTAATGACACTTCGATCACTTTATGTAGGGCATACGTAAATCTGTGTATCTATGTATTTACGTATGTAGGTTAGCTTAGCATTTTAAAAGTACCGAATCACCTTCTGTGGTTGATTGTTCAATAAATCCCTGAACTATATGTTTAATTGATCTCTAACCCCGTCCACGGAGGAGAGAAGAAAATGTATATATGCTGCTTAGCATTGTAAATGTGTGGCCAAGTCTGTGGTAGAAAAAAAAACTAGGCTCCAGAATCAGTATCATACCCTAGGACAGTGATAAATTTGTAAGATACAATAAAATGTAACAAAATTTTAATATATTGAATGTTTACTAAGTGCATTCAAATTAAGCTCAGGTAAAAAATAAGACTAGCAAGTGATCACTTAAAACTCAATAACAGTATGCCAGATATAACAGGCAACACAAATTAAAATCACTGCTAAAAAAAAATTAACATAGGCAACAATAAGAGACAGCTCAGTAAATTAAACAATAACTAATTAAAATTATGCAGACTCTTATACACTACCAGGCAACAAGTACAAGGCAATGTATAAGTGGTCCTGTTACAGTCGCCAAAATATGTTGCATAACCGTCTAAAAATGCTCGAGAATAGCACAAAATCCCAATAATTCCTCCACTCCATTCATTGGCACAGAAAATGAGGATAAGGAAAGTTGGTACTGCCTAAACTCCAGTATATTTACAAATGTGTAACATACAATTAAAACAAAGGTTAATCACAGATACTCTAAAGTACACCACGCGGCTCGCTCTGAAGGACACAAACACTGACAAAAAATTATCCATGAACTGCAATATTTCAAGTCCCACGCACTGGAAAACTAACAATACAATGCAATTCACTTCTCACTTAACATGCAACACGAAAACATAACAACATACAACACACACAACATAAAAAGCCTATGTTCTACCTAAACATAACAAACAATACCTAAACCTAGGGAGCATCATCGGCCAGCCGGATCACAGTACCACCCTACACCTTGTGCCTGGAACAAATGACACTGTGGGAGGGATGCTCCCTCCTCATATTGAGGCAGGTGACATGTTCGAACATGAAAGGCGTTCGGATGCCTGTCTTAATGCAGCTTAAAACTGTTAAGCTGGTAAATAATGGGACAATAAAAATAGCAAACGAATGAGTCAAACTCATTACATTTCTAAGTAGCATTTGAACACAAAAACGCTTTCTTTCAGGGCTGAGTGGTAGGTGTGTTGGCAACTGGTTTCCTGCCACATGCATGAGGAACCTTTAGTCATTTCTCTACCGTATTTTACTGAAATGGCCATACTCTCATAATGGGTGGCAAATTGATTATCTACTTACTTGCAATAGGTTTCCTTACTGAAACTAATAGGTACATCATTAACTTTACAATTTACCTGAGGTGTGAAACAGCATGGCCGACGCCACCATTAGGGCGGCGTTCCTTGTACTCATGAATATAATCCCACTATTCCAACCTTACATTAGGAGGCTGAAACATACTTGGCCTAAAACCGCCATCAATAAGCTATTACTATATGAATCCAAATTCCTGTTAACACTTTTTTGGATCAAGCAATTTCAAACACATTACTGGTACATTTCCATTTATCTCATGGCATCTGCAAGGTTGGTACTTTCTAATCCCTGGCCTCAGGTCACCAACGCTTATGCCACTTACAATACCATCTCGCCCCAACTGGTTATACTCCAGCGTGTCCTTACCTATATAATCCATACAACGAACTACACACACACATATATATATATTTATAATATAAGTATATTTTGGTAGCAGTCTTTCCTGTAGACATATGTTATTAAATATGACCGAAAAAGTAAGATTAATAATTCTAACACGAATTTTCTCAATTTTCCTTATGTTTCTTTTTACTGATGACGGTAAATGAAAAATCAATTCTCCAAAATTCATTTTTTATTTCTAGTCTGACGCGACACTTGAGCGCGTTTCGTAAAACTTATTACATTTTCAAAGACTTTAGTTTATCTACACAACTTATGCTTATGAAACAACATTGGCTCTTATACCTGCATTTGGGTGAGGTGATGTAATACAATGGTGGGGTGAAACACAGAAAATGGAAAACGGGGTATATATTTGTAGAAGTAGAGGTTGGGTACCAATAGAACTGCAGAAGGCCTATTGGCCCATATTTCTTGATGTTCTATATTGGAGCGGAGTCTTGAAGTGGGTAGAATATAGTTGTGCGTTAATTGGCTGTTGATTGCTGGTGTTGACTTCTTGATGTGTAGTGCCTCGCATATGTCAAGCCGCCTGTTGTCGCTGTATCTATCAATGATTTCTGTGTTGTTTGTTAAGATTTCTCTGGTGATGGTTTGGTTGTGGGAAGAGAGTATATGTTCCTTAATGGAGCCCTGTTGCTTATGCATCGTTAAACGCCTGGAAAGAGATGTTCTTGTCTTGCCTATATACTGAGTTTTTTGGGGCTTACAGTCCCCAAGAGGATATTTGAAGGCATAGACGACGTTTGTCTCTTTTAGAGCGTTCTGCTCCGTGTCTGGAGAGTTTTTCATTAGTAGGCTGGCAGTTTTGTTGGTTTTATAGTAAATCGTTAGTTGTATCTTCTGATTTTTGTCTGTAGGGATAACATTTCTATTAACAATATCTTTCAAGACCCTTTCCTCCATTTTATGGGCTGTGGAGAAGAAGTTCCTGTAAAATAGTCTAATAGGGGGTATAAGTGTTGTATTAGTTGTCTCTTCAGAGGTTGCATGGCGTTTTACTTTCCTTCTTATGATGTCTTCAATGAAACCATTGGAGAAGCCGTTGTTGACTAGGACCTGCCTTACCCTACAGAGTTCTTCGTCGACTTGCTTCCATTCTGAGCTGTGGCTGAGAGCACGGTCGACATAAGCGTTAACAACACTCCTCTTGTACCTATCTGGGCAGTCACTATTGGCATTTAGGCACATTCCTATGTTTGTTTCCTTAGTGTAGACTGCAGTGTGGAAACCTCCGCTCCTTTCCATGACTGTTACATCTAGAAAGGGCAGCTTCCCATCCTTCTCCATCTCGTAAGTGAAACGTAACACAGAATTCTGCTCAAACGCCTCTTTCAGCTCCTGCAGATGTCTGACATCAGGTACCTGTGTAAAAATGTCGTCAACATACCTGCAGTATATGGCCGGTTTCAAGTTCAAGTCGACTAAGACTTTTTCCTCGATAGTACCCATGTACAAGTTTGCAAATAGGACGCCTAGGGGAGAACCCATAGCGACCCCATCTACTTGCTTATACATGTGCCCATCCGGGCTCAAGAAGGGTGCCTCCTTAGTACAAGCTTGGAGTAGTTTCCTCAGGATATTTTCTGGCATGTCAAGGGGAGTACAGGCCGGGTCTCGATACACTCGGTCCAATATCATCCCGATTGTTTCATCCACAGGTACGTTGGTGAACAGTGATTCTACGTCCAACGAGGCTCTTATCCCTGTGGCCCGTGTTCCCCGCAGTAAGTCAACAAATTCCTTCGGTAATTTCAGGCTGAAGTTGCACGGGACATAAGGAGTCAGTAAGCCGTTGAGTCGTTTTGCCAGTCTGTACGTGGGTGTGGGTATCTGGCTGATAATTGGCCGAAGTGGGTTTCCAGGCTTATGCGTCTTGACGTTTCCATACGCATATCCAGGTTTATATTCTCCAATAATCTTTGGCAGGTGGAGTCCGGATTTCTTGGCATTCACAGTTTCAATCAACTTGTTGACCTTTGTTTTCAATTCGGCTCTAGTGTCCTTCGTTACCCTTTGGAATTTAGTTTGGTCAGAGAGTATGTGGTTCATTTTCGCCAGATATTCGTCTTTCTTAAGGATGACGTATATTGGCGACTTGTCGCCTCTCCTGACAACTATCTCCTTGTTCTCACGAAGGCTCTTGGCTGCCGCTTTGAGCTCGGGGGTCAGTATGGTACTTCTGTAGTTGCCTCGATTCTTTCCTCCTTCTGCAATAAGTTCAGCTTGTAAGGTGTCTTTGGTGGTGACCTTCTGGGATATATAATATAATATACTCATACTAGGCACAATATAAAGCAATGCCTAACATATCTTTATTCCTTCATAAATGCTAATCTACTTTATTTCTACTATTGAAAGTAACGAGTCCATTATTCCTTCAACTGGAAATAACGGGTTCCTAACAGCATCATCAGCAAACAATGAGAGGAACGAGTCTATACCCTCTGCAAGATCATTTATATATATCGGAAACAGTATAGGTCCAAGGATTAACCCCTGTGGGACTCCACTGGTGACATTTCGCCAATCTTAGATCTCGCACATCACAGTAGCTCAATGTTTTCTGTTGCTTAGTTATTCCCTTATCCAATAGAGTACCTTCCCTTTCACTCCTGCCTGTATCTCCAGCTTGTTCCATAGTCACTTATGTGGTACTGTTTCAAAGATCTTCTGTTAATCAAAATATATGCAGTCTTCAACTAGCTTTTTTCGCACAATCCTCTCCATCAACTTGCATGGTATGCAAATTAGGGATACTGGCATGTAGTTCAGTGCCTCCTGCCTATCGCCTTTCTTGTATACCAGGACTACATTAGTCATCTTCCAAAGTTTTCGCAGTTTACCTGTTACCAGTGATTTTTATATGTTATGGAGAGTGGCAGGCACAGTGCTTCTACTCCTTCCTTTAGTATCCAATGTGAGATTTCATCTGGGCCTATAGCCTCTGTCACAACCAACTCTAGCAGAAACTTACTTAACTCTCCACTGGTACTCCCAAACTCCTCGAGCAGTGTTTGGTTATATATTCCCTCTCTTATCTCTGGAACCTCTCCTTGCTCTAACGTGAAAACCTCCTGGATTTTTTTATTGAGTTCCCTCACACACTTCCTTGTCGTTCGAAGCGAATCTGTTAGACCCCATCCTCAGTTTCATTACCTGCTCCTTCACTGTTGTTTTTTGTTGTCATTTTTGTTTTTCTCTTCTGCCTCTCTCCTCACCCTGACGTTTTCACTCCTGGCACTCTGGTATCTTTCTCTGCCCTGAAGTTTCCTGTTATTTTTATAGTTTCCCTTTGCCATTGTACTTTTGTTACTTTGCTAGCTTACAATTTAAGCTAGCTTTGCTAGCTTAAATTAAACCAAAGATTTCTCATCTGCATTTCGTTTTTATCCTTTTGGATTTGGAAGAACGTGCTAGCTGCCTTCTTACACATCTGTGTGATGTAGTCCATTTATGTCTTGGGCTGTCTTTCTTCTGAGTTCTGTTTCCCAAGTTATATCTGTTAGGAATTTTCTTATCTCTTCATAGTTTCCCTTTCAGAAAGCCAGTCTTTTGTTTTCAGGTTCCTTCCTTGAGTACATTAGCCCTTTTTCGACCAGATACTCAAACGTCAGTAAACTGTGATCGCTCATTGCTACTGGGGCTTCGATACCAATTTCCCTTATGTCGGAATCACTCAGGGTGAAGACTAGGTCGAGTCTCGCTGGTTCATCATTGCGTCTCATTGTGGTGTGTCCCCTGACATGCTGGCTTAGAATATTTTTTGTTGCCACCTCCAATAGTATAGCTCTATTTTCCTCACCTCCATGCAGTTCCTTGTTCTCCCAGTCGATCCTTCAAAATTGAAGAAGTCCCCCATGATGACCAGATGGAATCTTTTTCAACAGTCGGCAGAGACTGCCCACACAATTAAAGTATTATAGTGTTAACTGCTATGTTGTTGTTGTCATACTCATGCCTTGGTCTTCTGTCAGTTAATGAAGGGTTATATATCATTGCTACTACTACTCTTGGTCCTCCCATCGGCATAGTGCCTGTCATGTAGTCTCTGAACCCCTTGCATCCCGGGATAACCATCTCCTTGAAGCTCCATTCCTTTCTCATTAGTAGAGTCACTCCACCTCCCTTTCCTTCCCTCTCTTTCCTTATTACAGTGTAGTCCTGGGTAAAACACTGCATTCAGTACGATTCCAAAGAGTTTATTTTCTGTGAGTCCAATTACATCTCGGTTCACCTCTTGTGCTCTTTCCCTTAGCTCACTTCCTTTTAATTCTATCTGTGTTCGAGTACATCACCTTGAAGTGACTCTTCTGTCCAACCTCAGCTTCTGTTGACTGCCTTGAAGTAGGGAAACAGGGAGGGTCCAGGATGGGAGGTTATCTTGAAGTTATCTTGAGATGATTTTGGGGCTTACCGTCCCCGCGGCCCAGTCCTCGACCAGGCCTCCTTTTTGTTATACACCTCCCTAGATAGTAGCCCGTAGCCGCTGTCTAACTTACAGGAACCTATTTACTGCTAGGTAACAGGGGCATCAGGGTGAAAGAAACTTTTTGCCCATTTGTTTCCGCCTCCACCGGGGATCGAACCCGGAACCTCAGGACTATGAATCCGAAGCGCTGTCCACTCAGCTGTCAGGCGCCCTGACGTGGGAGTGCAAAGGAAGGAGAATCTGGAGCATCTGGAGTGTGAGGGGGCGGGGAGGAGCTGGTATGGAAAGGGTGGTCGAGAAGAGAGGGCGGGGAGGTGGGGGTGGAGGAGCTAGGAGGGCTCTGGGTGGGGGAGAGGTGGGGCTTGGGGGATAGTGGAGGAGGGGGATTTAAGGGTGTGGGAAAAGGGAGGGCATGGCGGGGTGGGGGAGAAGGGAGGGCTTAGGGTGGGTGGGTGAGAATGGAGGGCTTATGAGGGTGGGGGAGATGGCAGGGCTTAGAGGGGTGGGGTGAAGAGAGCTTGGGGGGGGGGGGAAGGGAGGGCATGGTGGAGTAGGGAGGGTTTTTGGGGGAGAATTTGTAGAAGATAGAGAGAGAGAGATGGAGGACAGAGAGAGAGATGTAGGAGAGAGATAGAGAGAGAGAGAGAGAAAGAGAGAGGGGGGGGGGGGACAGAGAGAGGGGGGCAGACAGAGAGAGAGAGGAGGAGAGACAGGAAGAGGTGTGTCTGGGTGTGTGTTGGTGGGGGGGGAGGTGGGAGAGAGGGAAGGGATGGTGAGGGTATGTGGGGGGATTAGAGTGGGGGGTTATGGGAGGGTTTGAACCATATGGCTGAGAGCTGTGTGTACCCTCTTGTTGTTCTGGTGGGAGGGGGTGGGGGTGAGAGAAGGGAGGGGGGGAAGTTGTCCCAGTGTAGGGTGGAGTATTTTTCATACTTGGGTGTCAGAAACTAGGTCCCACACGAGCTGCACATTTCCCTTGATATTCGTTTCCGTATGTTAACTTATATCCAAGACTAACTATTAAAAGCAATACCACTATACACCGATTGACTGACTAACTTTGTGAGAGGCCTTACCCTTACCGCCATTTCAAAACATCCCACAGCACAAACAGGTGTTAAGTACTGTTGACAGTGGTAGGCCTGTTGTCTCCATCCACGCCGCTGCCAGGCATAGGTCCCTCCAACTTGTTGTTATATATCACCAGTACTCTGCTCCTTGTTGCTCTAAGCACCGATATAGTTCAATGCCACACGTTTAGAATCACTTCTTCACTATCTTATTCACTATTTGTTATGATCTTCACTATCACATCTAGTTGTGTACACTCTGACCATGCAGTGGCCCACGTATTTGTCCTGGCAGTGATCTCATACCCCTGATCTTGACTAATATGCACTATCGGACACTATCCGAAAGTTTTCTAGTTTCAAATTGGTGTGTTGCACTTTGTATTCTCACTGAACACCGAATTTCCCGCGTATCCCTCTGATGTCCCGAGATATGAAGCCTTAATGACGAACGCGGCGCAACCCTCCCTCACTCGAACGAGAACGAATCCCACACACGAATCCCACACAAAATGTGTGTGTGTGTGTGTGTGTGTGTGTTTGTGTGTACTCACCTATTTGTACTCACCTATTTGTGCTTGCGGGGGTTGAGCTTTGGCTCTTTGGTCCCGCCTCTCAATTGTCAATCACCTGGTGTACAGGTTCCTGATCCTAATGGGCTCTATCATATTTACATTTAAAACTGTGTATGGAGTCAGCCTCCACCACCTCACTGCCTAATGCATTCCATCCGTTAACTACTCTGACACTGAAAAAGTTCCTTCTTACGTCCCTGTGGCTCATGTGGGTACTCAGTTTCCACCTGTGTCCCGCCAGTGTTGAATAGTTTTTCCTTGTTTACCCGATCGACTCCCCTGAGGATTTTGTAGGTTGTGATCATGTCCCCCCTTACTCTTCTGTCTTCCAGTGTCGTAAAGTGCATTTCCCGCAGCCTTTCCTCATAACTCATGCCTCTTAGTTCTGGGACAAGTCTAGTAGCATACCTTTTGATTTTTTCTAGCATCGTCTTGTGCTTGACAAGGTACGGGCTCCATGCTGGGGCCGCATTCTCCAGGATTGGTCTTACATTTGTGGTGTACAAGATTCTGAATGATTCCTTACACAGGTTCCTGAACTCTGTTCTGATGTTAGCCAGCCTCGCATATGCCGCAGACGTTATTCTTTTTGTGTGGGCTTCAGGAGACAGGTTTGGTGTGATATCAACTCCAAAATCTTTCTCTCTGTCTGTTTCATTGTTTCATCGTCTTGTGCTTGACAAGGTACGGGCTCCATGCTGGGGCCGCATTCTCCAGGATTGGTCTTACATATGTGGTGTACAAGATTCTGAATGATTCCTTACACAGGTTCCTGAACTCTGTTCTGATGTTAGCCAGCCTCGCATATGCCGCAGACGTTATTCTTTTTGTGTGGGCTTCAGGAGACAGGTTTGGTGTGATATCAACTCCAAAATCTTTCTCTCTGTCTGTTTCATTAAGTACTTCATCTCCTATTCTGTATCCTGTGTCTGGCCTCCTGTTTCCACTCTGTGTGTGTGTGTGTGTGTGTGTGTGTGTGTGTGTGTGTGTGTGTGTGTGTGTGTGTGTGTGTGTGTTGTGTGTGTGTGTGTGTGTGTGTGTGTGTGTGTGTGTGTGTGTGTGTGTGTGTGTGTGTGTGTGTGTGTGTGTGTGTGTGTGTGTGTATACTCACCTAGTTGTACTCATCTAGTTGTGTTTGCGGGGGTTGAGCTGTGGCTCTTTGGTCCCGCCTCTCAACCGTCAATCAACAGGTGTACAGATTCCTGAGCCTATTGGGCTCTATCGTATCTACACTTGAAACTGTGTATGGAGTCAGCCTCCACCACATTACTTTCTAATGCATTCCATTTGTCAACCACTCTGACACTAAAAAAGTTCTTTCTAATATCTCTGTGGCTCATTTGGGCACAGATATTAGAAAGAACTTTTTTTTGGTGTGTGTACTCACCTAGTTGTACTCACCTAGTTGTGCTTGCGGGGGTTGAGCACTGGCTCTTTGGTCCCGCCTCTCAACCTTCAATCAACAGGTGTACAGTTTCCTGAGCCTATTGGGCTCTATCATATCTGCACTTGAAACTGTGTATGGAGTCAGCCTCCACCACATCGCTTCCTAATGCGTTCCATTTGTCAACCACTCTGACACTAAAAAGTTCTTTCTAATATCTCTGTGGCTCATTTGGGCACTCAGTTTCCACCTGTGTCCCCTAGTGCGTGTGCCCCTTGTGTTAAACAGCCTGTCTTTATCAACCCTGTCGATTCCCCTGAAATCTGAATGTGGTGATCATGTCCCCCCTAACTCTTCTGTCTTCCAACGAAGTGAGGTTTAATTCCCGTAGTCGCTCCTCGTAGCTCATACCTCTCAGCTCGGGTACTAGTCTGGTGGCAAACCTTTGAACCTTTTCCATTTAGTCTTATGCTTGACTAGATAGGGACTCCATGCTGGAGCCGCATACTCCAGGATTGGTCTGACATATGTGGTATATAATGTTCTGAAAGATTCCTTACACAAGTTTCTAAAGGCCGTTCTTATGTTAGCCAACCTGGCATATGCTGCTGATGTTATCCTCTTGATATGAGCTTCAGGGGACAGGTCTGGCGTGATATCAACCCCCAGGTCTTTCTCTCTCTCTGACTCTTGAAGTATTTCATCTCCCAAATGATACCTTGTATCTGGTCTCCTGCTTCCTACCCCTATCTTCATTACATTACATTTGCTTGGGTTAAACTCTAACAGCCATTTGTTCGACCATTCCTGCAGCTTGTCCAGGTCTTCTTGAAGTCTCAAGCTGTCCTCCTCTGTCTTAATCCTTCTCATAATTTTGGCGTCGTCAGCAAACATTGAGAGGAATGAGTTATACCCTCTGGGAGATCATTTACGTATATCAGAAACAGGATAGGTCCAAGTACAGAGCCCTGTGGGACTCCACTGGTGACTTCACGCCAGTCTGAGGTCTCACCCCTCACTGTAACTCTCTGCTTCCTATTGCTTAGTACTCCCTTATCCACTGGAGCGCCCTACCTGTTACTCCTGCCTGTTTCTCCAGCTTATGCATCAACCTTTTATGGGGTACTGTGTCAAAGGCTTTCCGACAGTCCAAAAAAATGCAGTCCGCCCACCCTTCTCTTTCTTGCTTAATTTTGTCACCTGATCGTAGAATTCTATCAAGCCTGTAAGGCAAGATTTACCCTCCCTGAACCCATGTTGATGGGTTGTCACGAAGTCTCTTCTCTCCAGATGTGTTACTAGGTTTTTCTCACAATCTTCTCCATCACCTTGCATGGTATACAAGTTAAGGACACTGGCCTGTAGTTCAGTGCCTCTTGTCTGTCACCCTTTTTGTATATTGGTACTACATTAGCAGTCTTCCATATTTCTGGTAGGTCCCCCGTTTCCAGTGACTTACTATACACTATGGAGAGTGGTAAGCAAAGTGCTCCTGCACACTCTTTCAATACCCATGGCGAGATTCCATCCGGCCAACAGCTTTTCTCACATCCAGCTCCAATAGGTGCTTTTTGACCTCATCTCTTGTAATTTCGAACCTATCCAAGGTCACCTGGTTTGCTGCCACCTCTCCCAGCGCCGTGATATCTCCCTGTTCTATTGTAAAGACCTCCTGGAACCTTTTGTTGAGTTCTTCACACACTCCTTTGTCATTCTCTGTGTACCTGTCCTCGCCCACCCTAAGTTTCATCACCTGTTCCTTCACTGTTGTCTTCCTCCTGATGTGACTGTGTAGTAGCTTTGGTTCAGTCTTGGCTTATTAGCTATATCATTTTCATACCTTTTCTCAGCTGCTCTTCTCACACTGACATACTCGTTCCTGGTTCTCTGGTATCTCTCTCTACTTTCTGGTGTTCTGTTATTACGGAAGTTCCTCCATGCCCTTTTGTTCAGCTCCTTTGCTTTCATACATTCCCTATTAACCACGGATTCTTCCTTTGCTTCTCTCTGTTTTTTCCTTTTGGGCTGGACAAACTGCTTACAGCCTCCTGACATTTTTTGGGTGACATAGTCCATCATGTCTTGTACGGACTTGGTTCCGAGTTCTGTGTCCCAATGTATATCCCATAGGAATTTATTCATCTCCTCATAGTTTCCCTTTTGGTACGCCAGCCTTTGGTTCCCAGTTCTTTT
>WNGS01166886.1:86112-121045 GCA_020271785.1 Procambarus virginalis | reverse complement strand
CATAGATGGGATTACAAGCAAGGCAAGTGAACTAAGGGAAAGAGCACAAGAAGTGAACCCAGATGAAATCGGACTCACAGAAACAAAACTCTCTGGAATCAAAAAGATTGAGGTGTTTCCCCAGGACTACGCAGTAATAAGGAAAGAGGGGGAAGGTAGGGGAGGAGGCGGAGTGGCTCTACTAATGAGAAAGGAATGGAGTTTCAAGGAGATGGCTGTCCCAGGCTGCGAAGGATTCAGAGACTACATAACAGGCACCATGACAATGGGAGGACCAAGAATAGTAGTAGTCGTGATATATAACCCTCCACCCAATGACTGAAGACTCAGGCAAGAGTATGACAACAATAACATGGCAGTTAACACTATAATTGAGAGGGCAGCCTCTGCTGCCTGTAGAAATAGATCCCACCTGCTCATCATAGGGGACTTCAATCACGGAAATAACAGAACACCAGAGAGCCGGGAGAGATACCAGAGGGCCAGAAATGAGTACCTCAGAGTGAGGAGGGCAGCAGAGAGACAGTTTGAATATGACATCACGAGTAAAGCCAAGACCCAACGAAAGCTGCTCCACAGCCACATCAGGAGGAAAACAGCAGTGAAGAAACAAGTGATGAAGCTGCGAAAAGGGGAGAACAGATACACAGAGAATGACAAGGAAGTGTGTGAAGAACTCAACAAGAGATTCCAGGAGGTCTTCACAATAGAACAAAGAGAAGCCCCTGCACTAAGTGAGGAGGCGGCAAACCAAGCAACCTTGCAGGAATTTGACCTCACCAGTGATGAGGTCAAAAGGTGTTTGCTGGAACTGGATGTGACAAAGGCCTGACAGAATCTCACCATGGATACTAAAGGAAGGTGCAGAAGCACTAAGTGTGCCACTCTCTATGGTCTATAACAGGTCACTGGAAACAGGAGACTTACCAGAAAGTTGGAAGACAGCTAACATGTTCCCAATATACAAGAAGGGTGACAGGCAAAAGGCACTGAACTACAGGCCAGTTTCCTTAACTTGTATACCATGCAAGGTGATGGAGAAGATCATGAGGAAAAGGCTCGTAGAGTATCTGGAGGGAAATAACTTTGTAACGCACCACCAACATGGGTTCAGGGATGGTAAATCGTGCCTCACAGGTTTAATAGAATTCTATGACCAGGCAACAAAAATTAGGCAGGAAAGAGAAGGGTGGGCCGACTGCATTTTCCTGGACTGTCAAAAAGCCTTTGACACAGTACCCCATAAAAGGCTGTTAAAAAAGTTGGAGCAACAGGCAGGAGTAAAAGGTAAGGTGCTCCAGTGGATAAGGGAGTACTTAAGCAACAGGAAACAGTGAGTAACGGTGAGGGGGGAGACATCAGAGTTGCGAGATGTCACCAGCGGAGTCCCACAAGGCTCAGTACTTGGACCCATCCTGTTTCTAATATATGTGAACGATCTTCGGGAGGGTATAGACTCATTCCTCTCAATGTTTGCTGATGATGCAAAATTATGAGAAGAATCAAGACGGATGAAGATAGACAGAGACTACAGGATGACCTGCATAAACTGGAGGAATGGTCCAGAAAATGGCTGCTAAAGTTCAACTGAGGAAAGTGTAAGGGGATGAAATTAGGCGAAGGGAGCAGGAGGCTGAACACAAGGTATAATCTGGTAGGTGAAATCCTGCAAGAGTCAGATAGAGAGAAAGATTTGGGGGTTGATATCACACCGAACCTGTCCCCGGAGCCCCACATCAAAAGAATATCATCAGCGGCATATGCTAGACTGGCCAACATAAGAACTGCCTTTAGTAACTTGTGTAAGGAATCTTTCAGAACCCTGTACACCACTTATGTAAGACCAATGCTAGAGTATGCAGCTCCAGCCTGGAGTCCATACCTAGTTAAACACAAGACAAAGCTAGAGAAGATTCAACGGTATGCCACGAGGCTCCTCCCGGAACTGAGAGGAATGAGCTACGAGGAAAGGCTAAAGGAGCTGAACCTCACATCCCTGGAAAACAGAAGAGTAAGGGGAGACATGATAACTACCTACAAAATTCTCAGGGGAATTGATAGGGTGGACAAAGACAAACTTTTCAGCACGGGTGGAACACGAACAAGGGGACACAGGTGGAAATTTAGTTCCCAGATGAGCCACAGAGACGTTAGAAATAATTTTTTCAGTGTCAGAGTACTTAATAAATGGAATGCTTTAGGCAGTGATGTGGTGGAGGCTGACTCCATACACGGTTTCAAATGTAGATATGATAGAGCCCAGTAGGCTCAGCAATCTGTACACCAGTTGATTGACAGTTGAGAGGCGGGACCAAAGAGCCAAAGCTCAACCCCCGCAAACACAATTAGGTAAGTACAATTAGGTAAGTACATGGATGAGAGGAAACGATGAACCAGAGAGACTTGACCTAGTCTTCACTTGAACGACTCCGACATAAGGGATACCGGTTTCGAGGCCCCAGTAGGAATGAGCGAACACAGTGTACGGACGTTTAAGTATCTGGTTGAAGAAGGGTTAAGGAACTCGAGGAGGGGAACTGAAAACAAAAGGCTGGCATTCCGAAAGTACAATATGAAAAGAGAAGGAAATTCCTAACAGACATAACATGGTAATAGCTCAGAGCTCAGTAACATAGCTCAGAGGAAAGACGGCCCAGTACATGATGGACTACATCACGCAGAAGTGTAAGGAGGCAGCAGACAAGTTTGCCCCAGTGCAAAAGGAAAACAACGAAATGCAAATGAGAAACCCATGGTTTAATCAGAGATGTAAGCTAGCTAAGCAGCAAAGTAAAAGGACGTGGAGAAAATATAGAAATAGCATGACACTTGAGAGCAGAGAAAGACACCTGAGTGCCAGGAATGAATATGTCAGGTTGAGAAGAGAGACAGAAAGGCATTACGAAAATGACATTGCAAGCAAGGCAAAAGACTCAACCTAAATTGCTGCACAGCCACATCAGGAGAAAAACAAACGATAAGGAAGTGTGCGAGGAACTGAATAATAAATTCCAGGAGGTCTTCACATGCAAGGGAAAGTTCCAGAGATAAGAGAGGGAATAGTTAACCAGGAACCACTAGAAGAGTTTAAGACTTTCAGAGGGGATGTAAGGAATCTCTTGCTACAGTTGGATGTGACATAGGCTATAGGCCTGGATGGAATCTCCCCATGGATACTAAAATAAGGAGCAGAAGCGCTGTGCCTGACACTCTCCATAGTGTATAACAGGTCACTGGTAACAGGGGAACTGCCAAAAATGTGGAAGACTGCTAACGTAGTCCCGATATACAAGAAAGGGGATAGACAGGAAGCACTGAATTACAGGCCAGTGTCCCTAACTTGCATACTATGCAGACTGATAGAGAAGATTGTACGAAAAAAACTAGTGGAACATCTGGAGCTAAAGAACTTTGTAACACAGCATCAAGCATCAACATGGGTTCAGGGATGGCATCTCCTGCCTCTCAGGATTAATTGAATTCTATGACCAGGTAATAAAAATCAGGCAAGAAAGAGAGGGGTAGGCAGATTGCTTTTTCTTGGATTGCCAGAAAGCCTTTGACACAGTACCACACAAGAGGCAAGTGAAAAGCTGAAGATGCATACAGTAGTGAAAGGGAAGGCATTCCATTGGATAAGGGAGTACCTAAGCAACAGAAGAAAGTGAGTCACTCTGAGGGGTGAGGCCTCAAATTGGCGAGACGTCACCAGTAGAGTCCCGCAGGGTTCAGTCCTTGGACCTATACTGTTTCTGATATATCTAAATGATCTCCCAGAGGGCATAGAATCGTTCCTCTCTGTGAGATTTTTCTCTACGCCTACCTCCCTTAGGAGGTGGACTACAAGTTTAAAGGCTACTCTTGGCAGTTAAGCATGAGTCCAGTAGAAAAAGGAGAAGCGGGAGCAAACCGCCAGGCTTCCACCAGCAGGGGTGAAAACCTGTCCACAATAGGCCGCTGGTTCCTCCTAGTTAAACATGACGTTAAAACCAATAAAGGGTAACCGACGGGTTCTCACAATCAAATTTTATATTTGTTGTGGCGCTATGAATTGGAATTCGAATTCCCAAGAGCACAGCCGTCATATCAAAGATCAAAACAACAATATCAAATATATCAGAACATGGGTGTGGCACAGAATACTTGAAGGATGACATCAAAGACCGTTTAACAAAATTAAACAATTTATTAATAACAAGAGACTAGACTACTACATTATCGAGTTTACATTTACATTAATGTCCCTCCAGTGGTACTATAACCAACAGCTAACTAGCAACCCTCGCTGTGTGGCTGCATACTGAACTAACCTGAACACAGGTGTGCCCATTGACGACGCAATATTGCAAATCAAAGAAAAATATCACAGACTAAGTTACACCGCAGCGAGTGATTTAATTACGTTAATGTCCATCCAGGGGCATTTGCAACACAGCTATTCAACAGCCCCTCGAGAAATGACAGCAGGCTCCATCCTGCTGACACTTCGGGCTGACAACATGAACTAACTGAACAAAAGTTATCCACTGATGACACAAGCAAGCAATCAATAGTGACACGACTTAAGGTGTCAGCTACTCTAATCACGAACTTAAGGTCCTCCCGCCCAACAGGAGCGACCCCGTAACTAGGCGGGTAGTCCAACAGTGACTCCCCCTATCACAACTAAAGTGAACAAAGTCAGGCAAGGTGGGATTCTGGGACACAGCTCCACTCATCCCTAAGTTACTTTACCCCCGTCACAAGACGATAACCAAAAGCAATTGCCTTAATCAATTACAACATTGATTATGTGAATAATGATGGAAATTGACTGATCACAGCAGTCAGCAACAAAGTACTACTTTAATCACAAACAAGTGTCTCACGCTAGACAACAACATGATAGTACTCTACGTTAACACAAGTCCTCTTGTCACAATAACTCAAACTCTTAAATTACATCACACTTGACTCCTTGCAAGTATTCAGTGAGTAATTCTTAATTAAGGTTAAACGGACCACTAATTACATCCCAATTGAGTTACGTTAACTAAGCCTACCCCAAGTGGGTGGCTTCTCAACAGTCTGTGTATCATTAATTACTTTTTCTATGAGTGCTAATTACCCTAATTAACCTCGAGCAATTAATTAACTGTCACCAGGACCGATAATTAATCATACATAAATACGTCTCACTCCACACTGCCTAAGCAGGTCTCATCAAACACCGTGAATTCACGGAAGAGGAGTTAATTACTAATTAACAATGAGTGCAACTTAATCCACTGTCACCAGACAGAATGTGATTAATATAACGTATTATGCTAACCCCATGACCTCGCTTTACCGAGTCATCTGAGTCCTCAAGACTCAAGACGTTAATTACTCTACTAATTATCATGAGCCACTAATTGCCCTAACCCCGAAAGGCAGTTAGTCTCGAGCAACTGACGTTAACACTATCATTGACAGACTCTGACAGATCCTCTCCCACTACGTGAATTCATGATGAGAATGCTAATTACATAATTAGCTAGAGTGGTCAATTAATTGTCACCCGGACAATTAATTGCACCGGAAACGTATTCCCACAAGCTCAAGTTCAACACTGTTCTCCCATAACAGCCCTCACTCATTCAACAACTACAAATGTGCACCCCTTATCCAGTTAATTACCCCTAATTAACTCACTGAATCCTCAAGTTCTCAACACAACTTAAAGAAACAAAGTAACCCTAAGGTTACATAGGTCACACATATAATGGCATGCAAAACAACATAAAATAGTACTGCCCACATACGGTTGCAACTACTGCAACTCGTTAATTACTATGCCCACACAGTAATGACACACGGTTTTGCAACAATCAAGGTATCCCCATATTACTGCCCCTCTAATCTTGCAAACGTTGCAAAAGATCGCCCGATCCCGGTGGCTTCAGCAAGACAATTTACGTTAATATAAGGCACCGTCGCTCTACGCGGACAGCTGGCACTAATTCTCCCATAATTAGGCAAATTAACAAATTGCTCGCTCCCATTAAGTGACTGAGAATTTCCCTGAATACTCAAAGGGTCCCTTTAAATCCTCAACACAGTTCCTAGGACAGTAATAATGTATACCTGATAACACTGCACAAACCTGCACATAATGATACTGTCAGCATGCCCCCCATGCTAATGACATCATTAGGTAATCAGTCAGCAATCACATCTACTGACTCACCACACAACATAATACATGCAACATGCAAATGAAACATATGGAAATGGCCTCCATAAACAATGCAAATTAATCACCAGGACAATATACAGACCTCAGGATATCCACTAATAACCCTGCCCCACGGGCCTGCTTAATTAACTCTAACCTGGCCTAATTACATAATGAGGTACCATGGCACTAACCAAGGCTGAACGGTTATACAGAATCGACAGACTGGATCATTTATATGATGATTTACTACACTGACTGGTCCCAAACTCTAGTCAGTCTACCCATATCTCTACAGATGTACAATTATATCACTACATGATTTACAGTAACAATTTCCCTCTCCAGGTACTGCCCCACAGTCACCTGGGCGTGCCACAGACAGGTGTCTCAGCTGCTTCCCTAGCCTGGCCGGGCTAGGGGTCCACACAACCTTTCTCTTATTTCCCTTAATACTGAGACACTGTTACACTGATAAAGTACTCACGTGTCCTTCCACACATTTCCTCATTTCTCAGGTCTTTACCACCTGGCTGTCAACACTTAGCTTGCTCCTCGTGCGTCGACAAGATGTGGCCCTAGGCTGTCCTGGGAAGGTGGCCAAGGGGGTGGCCAAAGGTGGTGGCCAACATGTGGCCACCGCGTGGCCTTCAGGAGGGTGGCCACGGGTGGCGCGTGACGTCACAGCACCCCACCCCACCCGGGCTGCTCGCGCGCGGAGTAAGGTGGGCGGCCTGGCCGAGCCGGTGGATGGCCGGGCGGCCAGAGGGCGGCCTGGGTTGGCCGCAGGACATACACACATGTGGATGGGGAATCACCACTACCCCCCAACACACTAGAGCATGACTCGCTCTTACACTGGGGTGACAAGGGTGACACTGGCCGGCGTCACCTACCACATGGACGACGTCGGGCGGAATTCAAAGTCCAACAGGGGCCAGTAACAACACCTTAATTACACTGATAGGCCCTGCCCTTTATTCCACCCAATTGTCCATGAACATACAGGATAATCTGAGCCACCTGCTACCCCATGGGGCTCTGATAGCTGCCCCATGGGTGATCACTGTCCCTGAGGCTACTCTCCTGTCCTGCATTTACCAGTCCCAGTTTCTCGCGAATTTGGGCTTCGACACACCCAGGGTGGCTGGAGTGCCATGCAATATGAATAAACTGAACGACAGGAGCGATAACGGTGGTGGGGGTGGCAGGCCCGCCACCCCCACCTAGACACTGCTTATACCCTGGCTGCCCAATTCAAACTAAATTCTTGGCGGGCTAGAGAGACTCACATCCCCATATCTCTCCCCCTACCTTGTCTTGACCAATCAGCAGGAAGCCGGCACTGTTCCTCATGCCGCTTCCAATAACAGCTCTTGGCGCCAAAACTCGGCATAGGAGCAGGGGTGCCTAGACCAATCACAGACGCCCCTCGCCCTGTGGCGTGGCGTGACGTCACAGGGAGGGGTAGGCCTGAAGACAGTGGCTGTTGTCTCACTTGGTGGGGGGGAGGCAGCGTTCGCCCCACTGTCCCCCCCACCACCTGTAACGGTTCTTGAGACCTACCTCCCCTGCACCTTCACTCTCAAATCTCTCTGTTTCACAGAACAGGAAAATTTCTGTAATTCTCTCTACAGAGCCATCACCGACCTCTAATTAGTTTTAACTGACAGCATTTAACATAAGCTTTCATATGACACCCAACAAGTATATGTACATTTTGAAAGCTACAGTTTCTAGAGTCCCTAGAGCGACTAGCCTATTCTAGAAACTAGGAAAACTAGCTGAGGAGATTCTACATCTCCTCACACTCTCATTGTTTTCTGATGATGCAAAAACTATGAGGAGGATTAAAACCGAGGATGATAGTAGGAGATGCCCTAGAGATGACTGAATGAATGGTCCAACAAATGGCTACTAAAGTTCAACCCTAGTAAATGCAAGGTCATGAAACTAGGCAGTGGAAACAGGAGGCCAGATATAGGACACCGAATGGGAAAAGATGTACTTCATGAAACGGACAGTAAACGGTAAACTTTTTAACACGGGTGGTACGCGAACAAGGGGACACAGGTGGAGACTGAGTACTCAAATGAGCCTCAGGGACATTAGAGAGAACTTTTTCAGTGTCAGAGAAGTTAACAAGTGGAATGCATTAGGCGGTGATGTGGTGAAGGCTGACTTCCCACACAGTTTCAAATGTAGATAGGATAGAACTCAGTAGATTCAGGAATCTGTACATCAGTTGATTGACAGTTGAAAACGGGACCAAAGAGCCGGAGCTCAACCCCTGCAATCACAACTAGGTGAGTACAACTAGGTGAGTACACAAGTGACTACTTCAACCAAGTGAAGGTTTCACTTATGACTACATAACAGGTACCATAGCAATTGGAGGACAACAAACTTTAATTATTATAATAAATTTTTTATTGTTTCATATTTTCATTTCTTTTTTTAACTGTTTTTCTTATATTTCAGTGATGGGAACATCAGCTCACTTGATGTTCCCAATTTTCTGATGGGAACATCAGACCATTTGGGAAGGCATCGGACGAGGGAGTGGGGAATGGTGGGGACGACGATGGGACGGAAGTGAGAGATGGTGTGGAGGACGAGGGAACAAGGGAGGGAGTAATGGTGAGGAAGGACGATGAGACGGGGGAGTTTGGGATGTTGGGGAGGACAAAGGGACAGGGGAGTGGGGCATGGCAGGAAGGAAGAGGGGGATGGTGGAGTGGGGAATGGTGGGGAGGACGAGGGGACGGTGGAGTGGGGAATGGTTGGGAGGCCGAGGAGACGGGTGAAGAGGGAATGGTGGGGAGGACTGGGGGACCAGGAAGGTTGCTGTGGCTCAGCGGCTGCTAGTAAAGTTATAAATTTTATGCTGGGCCACGTACTAGCTATCGTGAATGTCTCTGCTAGGCGAGGGCTAACGCCAATCTGATTATGGAGTGTGGCCCTCGGCTGTCCCTCGGGCGACCACACAAGGAGCACCTAGTTCTGAGAGGTTCTGAGTAGACATAACAAGATGGCGCCCACCATACCCTGGGCGTCCAACTCTGCTTAGCATGCTATCATCGGCTTACTCAACAATCTGCTTGAAGATCTTCTTGGTTGTGTACCTAACTAACATTTATGTATAGGATTATTTACCTATAGTGGCTGTAAACAAGCTCTGAGACGTTCACAACCCTGTCTCAGACATGCATGAATATAGAGTACATTGAATAAATATAATTCTAAAATTAAGTTATCCATGGAGCATCATGACTAACTAGTCAAACGTCTGAGCATACTGGAGGCAGTAGGTTCATCTGCAGGTAGAGGCAGTGGACCAGAAGTTGTGTGCAAGGATCAAGACAGTGTTACCTGTTAAGCAGATTATAATCGCTAGACGCTGACAAAGGCACGATATAGTACATAGTATAAATGACGTTCTACTAAAATATGGAGTGCAGGGACGCAGCAAAAACACTAGGACCTAAACAGTGAATGTAAGAGAAGTCATAAGATTGAAACTATGAATTTAGGTGAGCTATGTAGGTATCATATTATATACATCTGAGAAAGGAAAAAGAGCCGATGTATAAAATCCACTGAGAAAGGCATTAATCAGTTTAACTTTCTCAGGAAATCTCAACGGATATGCTGCCGGAATAGTACATAAAAGTGTCTAACATATACAATGGATGGATACTCAATCAGGACGAGCACTCTCTCGTAAAAAAATTAACTAAAATTAGTGGAAAAGGGGTAGAAATTAGTAGGCATAAACGGGTTACTTAGTTTATAATATGGTAAGCATTACCCTTACAGCTAGACAGAAAAACTATGAATGTTAGGGGCTAGTTCTTCACGAATAAAGTCATCTTCTGCTACATACTGACAGTCAGGAAGTGGGGAGCTGATATAACGCATCCATTGTCCTCTATAGACTGGAACACCACAGTCACACAAGCATGTATCATCCGACTGTTGTTGGTGTATTGTCAAAATAACTGGTCTGGACCGAAAGTTGTAAGTATGAGTACCAAGGTGATGTGGTACCATTCTTCGTGTCTTCGACCAGAGTGGGTGTCACGGTGGTAGGGTCAGTCATTACGTGGTCATTGACAGGTACTGGGCTGTCTTGGTCAAAAGTCAGTCGGGCTAATTTCATGTGACTGAGATGTTCATTTACATGTTCACCTGTAGCAAGGTTTTCCAGCTTGTACTTGTTACCTGTGATATGCTCAAGAACTCTGTAAGATCCAAGAATCTTCTCAGTCATCGTGTACATGGGACCATCTCTTCACTGGTTGAGGATCATTACTAAAGATCCAGGTCCTATTTTTGTAGGTTTAGCATGAGCGTTTTGTAAGCTAGTGAAATCGTCAGTAGCTTTAGATAGGTGTTCCTTGACTCTCTGGAATACCAATTGAGTCTCTTTGTTTGACTTTAACATAATGATCATAGTTGTAAAGTGACACAGGCGGTGAGGATATGAGAGCGTTAGGGAATCTAATGTCTGTCCCAAAAAGCACAAAGTGAGTTGTATCTCCTATTGAGGAGTTGACAGAGGAGTTTATCGAGCTTTGGACGATTGGCATAAGTTCATCCCACTTGTGACTGTCCCGATTGACTGTTACTCTGAGCGCGTTATTAACTGTTAATTTCTTATTTGTTCTTTCAGCAAGACCATTGCTAGCCGGTTGATAAGGCATTATATTGCACTTTTTTATTTTTGTACAGTTTAGCCAGTTGTTCCATAACAGAATTGTTGAATTCCGGGCCATTGTCAGTACAGTATACTGACAACGGCCGAGAGTCCACCTAGGGTTATACCCAGAGTATAACCCTAGGTGGACCATACAGAGAGTATAACCCTAGGTGGACCATACAGAGGTATAACCCTAGGTGGACCATACAGAGGTATAACCCTAGGTGGACCATACAGAGGTATAACCCTCGGTAGACCATACAGAGGTATAACCCTAGGTGGACCATACCTGCAAATTATGTTATTATGAAATACATTATGCAGTTTTGTTTGGAAACGGAACCAGTTCACCGTATCTAGAGAAATTATCCACAGCAACTAGAAGATGTTTATTACCTTTGAAAATTTCAGCAAAGTTCGTGAGCAAGTCCGTAGAAACACGGTCTCAAGGTGCATTAGTCGTAGGGTAAGTCTGAATTGGGTTCAGGCCAGCAACATGGGTTCTGTTCGCTAGGCAGGTTAGACATTGATCCACGTGATGTTCAATCTGTTTTGCAATTTTTGGCCAGTAGTACTCGAGGCAAGCCTGCTTTATGGTGCAGTCCTTGCCAGGATGTGTGGGGCGTCATGGACAAGTTTCAACATTGTAGGTACTATCGACGCAGGAATAACAGGTTGATGTATCATTCTGGCAGGAGAGCCAAGCATAACCTTCATGTGGAGTACGTGGTATACGAGTACTAGTTCCTTGAGCGGCATAGGAGACTTGACTGTAAGTGTCGTTTTCGAGTTCATTAGAAAGCTTATAATCGGTGCCCACATTGGGTCTTGTTGTTGTGCTATTTCTACATCTTGCAAGTCTATCGAAGGGTATTCTACCTGAACAGGAGCGACGTAGTGGGAGAGAGCATCGGCAACTACATTATGTTTGCTGGGTAAGTATCCAAACGTGGGTAAGAACTCTTGTATCGTGAGCGACCAACGGGCAAACTTACCTATTGGGTTCTATTTTTTCGTCAGTACATGGACAGGGTAGTTGTAGATGATGCCTCTGAAATGTTTGAGATCCTACACTACAGCTAAAGCTTCTCGTTCTGTTGTCGAGTAATTCTTTTCTGCTTTGGAGAGAACTCAGCTTGCATATGCAATGGCATGTTTTTTCTGCCACTAGTCTGTGTTAGTACGGCTCCTAATCCAATATTACTAGCGTCGGTGACTATGACAAACGATTTGGAGAAGTCTGGGAACTTGATAATGTGAGCTGATATCAAAGCCTCTTTAAGTGTTTCAAACGTTTTCTCCGGATCAGCTGTCCTGGCGAATAGGACGTCTTTCTTAAGGAGGTGAGTGAGAGAAGACTGAATCACTGAATAGCCAGCGATGAAATGGCGGTAGATTCCTGTTAAGCCTATGAACTTTTGTACAGCATCAACATTATGAGGGGCAGGATACTTCTTCACAGTGTCTATCTTTGAATTAAGAGTGGTGATGCCGTGTGAGATGACTTTATGGCCTAGAAACTTTATCTCTTTTTTTTCATGAAGTCACATTTGATAAGTTTGATCTTCAAATTAGCTTCAGATAGTTTCTGAAGAGCAAGTTCTAAACTTTGAAGGTAGGTCGGTACTTCCTTGGATATGATTATGAGGTCATCAAGGTAAACCTTGAGGGTATTACCTATCATTCGTCGGAACAAGTTTGTCATAAGCCTAGAGAAAGTAATAGGGCTGCTGCGTAAGCCAAAAGGTATGCAGGTGTACTAGTAATGACCATTAGGGACTGAAAACGCTGTCAGTTCTCGGCTTTCTGGGTCAAGTGGTATTTGCCAAAAACCTTGCAATAGATCAAGAGAAGACGAAACCTCATTCTGGCATATGTTCTGCAATAAGTCAGTGAGCAAGGGAAGTGGAAACCTATCTGGTATCGTCCCGTGGTTAAGTTTTCTGAAATCAACGATGGGACGCCAAGAGCCATCCTTCTTGGGTATTATGATCAGTGGAGCATTCCATGGAGAGGTAATTTCTTCAATAACACCTCCGTGTAACATCTCGTCAATATGTCGGTCTGCAACAGCTCGTTGAGAATGAGGCAATCTATATGCGGGCACATAAATTGGTCGAGTACCTGGTTCAAGAGGAATTTTGTGAGTGATGAGGTGTGTCATGACAAGTTGTTCTCCTGTCAGTGCCACAACAGTGTTTGTTGAGGATGGGGGGGCTTGGGCGTCTGGGAAGTCAGTGGGACTAAGGTGCTCAGGCGAGATCGCTAACTGATTTCAATTTGTCGTATGAGAGAGTGCAAGTACCATTAGTTCAGTAGAATCTTCATCCACTACTCGCACCACTAACGAACAATGGGTGAAGTATACAATGTGTGTCTAATGTGAGGTGAATGTTGGCATTGGTGACATTTGCAACATAAACAGCAGTAGAGTTGTTCTGCATCTGATGAAAGGACGGTTCAATGTAGGTACCTTTTATTTGACATGTGTCACTGTCTGCTATTACGTGATCTAGGTTAGGTACACAAGGAATTTTTGACAATAACCTTTGTTAGTGTGTGAGAATGTAGTACGGTGTCTTGGTGTAAGATGCCTCTGACTTGATTGATGTTAGACTCTAGGCAAGGTAATGAACAATTACTGGGGCCCCTTGCAAAGATTCATGGCCTTCATCGACCTGTGAGATTGTGTGGCTGCGTGATGGACTGGTGTCAGTAAGTGATTGAGTGACGGCTTTGTTTGGACGTGTCTGGTAACGTGTATCTTGGTCACCCCTGGCTTTTATGTAACTGATATAGTCTCTATGGTTGGTGAGCTCATGTCCCCATGGGGAACACACCACAAAGAGGTACTACTGTGTCACCAATTGTTGTTTCCCAATGGTTAGCATCGATAGTAATTAAAAAGGATGTCTCCTGGGAACCGAATATTATCTACAAGTAAACAGGTCATGGCGACCGATCTGTCATCAACTATCAACTCTTTGTCAGCTTCACCCAACACTGCAGTCATTCCTCCAGAAACTTCACTAAGGTTGGAGACAGATGGCTGGCATACGACAAGTCTGTTGTGTATGTCATTCAAGGCGGCTTCTTTGACGATGATGACTCTAGCTCCTGTGTCTAGGAAAATTTTAACTTATCGACCTTTCAGAGTGGTTGTAATCAGAGGTCCTTCTGTGTCTTTGTTAGGCATGTTAGTACGAAACTGGTGTGGTCGACGTGGTGTCTGAAGCACATGATTTTGAGTACTGTCAGCGTGTAGGTGGTGTATGGTATCCTCCTCTGCTAATGTATTAAACCTGTTATGAGTAGGTACTGAGTATGTAGGGCTGTCGTCTCGCTTCCCTATGTCATCCTGTTTACAAAGGCTGCTATGTCTTCCCCCGATTGCGAGTCATAGGCCTGGTCTAGGGGAGCCGGTCGGCCGAGCGGACAGCACACTGTACTCGTGATCCTGTGGTCCCTAGTTCGATCCCGGGGGCGGGCGAGAAACAATGGGCAGAGTTTCTTTCACCCTATGCCCCTGTTACCTAGCAGTAAAATAGGTACCTGGGTGTTAGTCAGCTGTCATGGGCTGCTTCCTGGGGGTGGAGGCCTGGTCATGGACCGGGCCGCGGGGACACAAAAGCCCGGAAATCATCTCAAGATAACCTCACGATAGGTACCCGTAGGTCTGATCTGCGTTATTTGTGAAGGGTGTAACACCGTTTGTCAGCCGCGAGTCACAGTGTCCATCTGTGTTGGGACTGTCAGTCTTCGCGAACCTAACATGGGCAGTAGGTCGGGTTGCAGGAGCACGTGCAAGGCTCGGTCGGCGCTGGTTAGAGGTTGCAGCATGTGGTTGGTTATTGGCAGGTTATTGTGATAGCTTGATTAGAACCGTGGCGAGCTCGACAGTCAACAGTGTCATGACCATGGAGCTGGTGATAGGTGCAGAATGGTGCACGAGCTGCTCGGCAGTCTGACATGTCATGTACAGGTCTGCGGTGAAATATGCAATAAGGATGGTTGTGATATATAGTATTGCTTGCACTGTTATATCTGGCATGCGGTTGGTAACGAGTGCTGTTTGATGTGCATTCTGCCTAACGGTGCCCAGGTTTGCCACAGTTAAAGCATTCTGGCGATTGCGGGTGAGGAGGATAATGAGGAGAGTTAGACCTGGAGTATGACCTGGGACCTTGTGAGGGTGGAGAAGACCAAGCATGAGTCTGAATGTTACTAGGGAAAGAACGCGTGACAACGTTTGCAGGGTTATGGGGACTGTTTGCACTGAATACAGAAGTGTTGTGCAGAGTCCCGGTTCTTTAGCCTCTCAGTGGAATCTATCATCTCATCCATTAATTCCCAGATAGTCTTGTTTGGCCCAAAGTCCATAGCTTGTATTTCCTTTAGTATGACCTCGGGGGCATGACGCTGCATGGCACCAAACCTCAGTAGTCTACACACATTATCTATGGTGAGGCTTTCCTTTGCTTCCCATCTAGAACCCATCAAAGCTGATTTCAGTGAGCTATGTAGCTTATCTAATCGTCTGCCGAATGCTTTGCGTGTCTCATCAGGACGCATTGCTGCATTAGCTATTTGGCGAGAAATGCCAAAGGGGTCACGATCAACAGCTGATGAATATCCCATACGAAAGAATTTTTTTTAAAGTCGTCTCACTTCACAATTTTCTTTAAGTCGTATGATTCTGCCACGAGATATGCATCTTGTTACAGAGCCCCTTCCAAATTCTCCCCTAATTCATTATTAAGAGTCATATCTACTAGACCTACTGATTCTCTGAGATGCAAGAAGTCTGTTGATATATGTGGCGACGAGATTGGCTGCCTGATAAGAGAGAAATTTACATTTGTAAGTGAAGGTAAAGGGGGAAGTGACGTCCTTGATACAAACAGAATGATATCCCCTACCTGCAGATCCGCCATTTTGTGGACGGCGCCAGCGAAGTGTGGATTGACTGACGTAGGTTATGGGTGGATTGACTGGCGGCGCCGGCTACGGTAACATCAGAGTTGACTTGACTGCGACAGTGGAAGGACGTTCCTCAGTCAGCTCTTGAGGATTGGAGGCTCTGGGAGCATTACTGAGTGGATCATAGCTAGTCATTGCATCCCACCATTGTTATTGGAGACCCTGTGCTTCTGGGAAGCCAGAAGAACCAAGTTCATTGAGCAGAGGAGTGCCAAAACTTGAAGAATTGGTCGGCGACGACGCTGGACGGCGCTCTCTGACGTCGAGCGTCTGGACGGTGTGGCGGGCAGGCCTTGCTGTGACTGGGTCACATTCACTGAGGACTTTCGAGGGATGACACCGTTCCTTGGGCAAGGAACAACGCCTTGTGGAAGGGACGAGTGTGTGCATACAGTGATTAGCTCAGTGCCCATTGGATGAACCAGGATTGGGATATCTGAAACTCTGGAAGTGGTTCAGTGACGACGAGAAGGCTTCACAACACCTGAGGACTTGTGGAACGTTCCTGGGTCGTCAAGGACCGACTCAGGAAGCGTGGGAACCTCACACCATCGAGGGACAGGCGTCGTGAGCCAGGAATGTAAAGGTAGATCAATTTCCCTCCCATTACCTCTTTGTTGAGTAGGCTAGATAGGTCACGATATTTACCTATTTATGTTGCAGTATAACATTTATACATTAGTAGTAGGATAGGCTGCAGGGCAGCTTGTGTCCAGGACTGTTGAAGAGGACAGTGAGTGTGGACGTTTGTGGCAGTTTGAGAAGAGGTGGCTGTTGTTGATGAAGCGGGCCCCTGTGAGATGGTGCGAAGTGAAGCCCCCTTTTAAATCTGCCCAGCAGAAGGAGTTGTTAGAGGTCGTGAAAGAAGAGTTGCGGACGAACTCCAGATTGTTTATTCTTTATTTCCATCCCTGTATTAATATTAATTGTATATGTGATCATGTAGCTTATGTTAGTAAATTTCACATATATTATCATTGTGTTTAAGTGTGACTCCATAATGATCTCTATGAGCATACACGAGAGATATCATGGTCCCACCTAGTGAACATTATGTTTTCTACAGAAGTTCTTAGTGGCCAAAGAGTGGTAAAGCAGCACAGACTTATATAAAAGTGTACCCTAGGCGATCCGTCCAGTATCAATGTTGTAGAAGTAGCAACACTTTTGCGATAGGCAATATAATATGCACCCACTGAACTGCACTGCTGGGGTGCAGAAATATCAACCCAGCTGGCGTCCTTGTTAAGATAGAGAAACGCAGGTGGGAAAGGAATTCCTGCACCTTTTTTGTCGGGCAGGCAAGACTCAGGGTAAGTGTAGTTAAAGAGGAAAGCCTGAGTCTTCCTTCACTTCTCCGTGGATCTAGGCGGGAATTGCTACATGCAGTTTTTCCGTGGTTGACTGAAGAGCTCCCTGGGTCAATCAGTGGCACCCCCAAGGACGGGAGCGAAAGACCTGCGGTGGTGGGTATTACTGGTCCTCTCCTGTGGGACCATATGACTCTGGTGGGTCATGTGAATCGGAGAGACAAAGTACTCTGTCTTTTGAGCCCCAAGCAGCCCCCTTGCTAGCAGCGCCACAGACCCTCCCCCCCCTCCCCTGTGACAATCTCTGTTTTTATAGTGAAGGGTGGACGTCTCCATACTGATAATGTATACTGGATTTGTGCAAGTAGTATCTTTGCCCCATACTCTAGCCTCTACACTAGAGAACCAAGATTCCAGGAGGGCTGGATCCTTTAAACTAAATGGGTGTATGTCAACAGACTGGGTAAGAAACGTTACTGTGCTCGAGTTAGGAGCCGCTGCATCTGAGGAGTGGACCATGTTTAGTACTGAGTTGCTGCTGGTTGAAGAGGAAATAGAATTGAAGCTACTAAGAGCTGAGGGCAATCGCGTATTCTCAGGCAATTCACTGACTAACAGTTCTAAGTTACTCTCAGAAAGTGAGCGAGACCTAATAGGCACCTGTGCGAGCGAGGCCTAAGTAAGTATCGGTTGTCCATAAGCTCACAAAGTGTATATTGTGCCCATAATGGTCTGCAGTTTATTCCACGATACAAATAACAAAGGGTACTTAACCAGAGTGGAAGGCCGCTCGTGCTGTAATCCATTCAATAAGGTAGGGGATGATCAGATCGTCACAGGTCCAACGTCGTGCTGTGGCGTCGTTGGCGCCGGGAGGTGGCAGGGGACGTCAGAAGGCATCAGGCTGGGCTAGAGGCGATGACACGGTGAATCACGGGGAATCACAGTGAGTCAGCTGTGGGTGTGCGCTGGGTGAGTCAGCTGTGGGCGTGCACTTGGGAAGTCAGCTGTGGGTGCATGCTGACTAAGACAGGCATAGGTGAGCATGACACGCCTGTGGTGGCGATGTGATTCTGTTGCTGATGTTGTGCTGCACATGCTGTGCTGTAGTTGTACCAGATAGCTGGGCCGAGAGCTGGAGTTCGTTGGCTGATCCCAACTGAAGTTATAAATATTATATTGGGCCACGTACCAGCTACCGTGAGTGTCTGCTGCGCGAGAGCTGATGCTGATCTGCTTATGGAGTATGGTCCTCGGCTGCCCCTCAGGCGAGCACACAAGGAACACTTTCTTCTGAGAGGTGGTGAGTAGGCATAGCAAGATAGTGCCCACCATTCCCTATGCATCCAAAAAGGACCAAAGAGGCAGAGATCAACCCCCAAAAGCACAAGTAGGTGAGTACACACACACACTCACACACACACACACACACACACACACACACACACACACACACACACACACACACACACACACACACACACACACACACACACACACACACACACACACACACACACACACACACACACACAACACACACACACACACACACACACACACACACACACACACACACACACACACACACACACACACACACGCACGCACACACACACACACACACACACAGGCGGGATCCAAGAGTCAATGCTCGATCCTGCAGACACATATAGGTGAGTACACACACACACACACACACACACACACACACACTACAGTTGAGAGGCGGGACCAAAGAGCCAAAGCTCAACCCCCGCAAGCACAAATAGGTGAGTACAAATAGGTGAGTACACACACACACACACACACACACACACACACACACACACACATACCTGAAACATTTGCGGACATACTGAAAAAGAGCTCAGAAGCAATGGCCACAGTGAGGGAGGTAGCCATGCAAGCTGCTACCTCACAGGAAGCAGCAAGGAGCACCACTCAGCTGCTGAAGAGGAAAAGATCAATGGTAGTTGTAGGCATCAAAGAACAGGAAGGAACCAACAGGCAAGAATGGAATGGCAAGGATAGAGAGGCAGTACACGGGCTACTGAAGGGGTTAAAGATGGAAGGGGCTGTACATAACATTGAGAAGGTTTTCAGGTTGGGCTGGTACAACAGGGACAGAAACCGACTTGTAAAGGTGGTGTTTACAAACAAAACCACGAAGGATGATATTCTCGAAAGGAAGAGTCGTCTGCAGCACGTGGAGGGATACAAGAAAGTATTCCTGCAGAGGGACAGGATGAAGGAGATGAGAGCCAGGGCAGCAGAGGCAAGGAGGAAGCGCAGGGAGAGAGGAGCAAACCAGGAAATCATAGCCCCCAACACAACAGTCCCAGAGACAAGAGGGGAACCCAAACCCAGCATCCCAGCAACACCAGAGGGGAGGGCAACACCACCATCCCCCTCTGCATAGAATTCCTCCCTTCCCCTCACCCTACCTGCCCCCACCCAACCCTCCCTCCCCCCCCATTCTAACCCCGACACCCCCATCCCCATTCCTATCATGTCCCCCCTCCCACTTTCCCCCTCTGTCCCCCCCTCCCCTTCATCCCATACCCTCCCTATCCCTCCTCCCCCCTCACCCCGTATCCTCCTTGTCCCCCCTATCTCCTTAACCCACACCCTACCTGTCCCCCCTTCCCTTAAACCCCCCCCTCCCACCCCAAAATTCTCTGAGAACCTGCAAACCACCTCACAGATCCTCTCACCCACGGAACAGCTCCCACACCAGCAGAATACTCGCCAAGAAAGGGATATGAAAATGAACNATATATATATATATATATATATTGTGACGATAATCTCTTCCAGAGATTTAGCCTGCTCTTTCTTATTATCATCACGTTCTAACAATATTCAAGATACGTTTTACAGTGGCTTTAAACGTATATATCAAAACAGCCACACGCACCTGCAACTCCCCCTCCCCCATTCCTGCACACCTGGCTGCTGCACCGACCCGCAACTGCTGCAGTCCCAGCCAAACTACCTGTTGCGGCCGTCCTGCATTCTCATGGCCGTTCGAGAACACATCACTTAAGTCCTCCAACCACGTTCCAAGCCAAGACAACGTCGGAGCGACTGGCAGCACTCATCAGAATATCTTGTGCTCCTAAGCTACGAACGAACCCTAGTTTACTCGCCTCGTGTGATCAAATAGTGGTTTATAGCTAGTGCATATATTCCCAGCACTTTTTTTATTGTATGTCATTTATCCTCCGTTAACGTAATTCATTTCTGTTCAGTTATTTTTTCACTTGTTGTCTTGCACATTTACTCAGCCAGGAATTGCCTTTATTTCAATTGTTTTTTAGATTTATTTAATGTTATTGATTATTATTGTGTTTTGTGTCTCTTCCCTTACCTTACCACAGATTATCAAACAAGCAGTCATTCTTTTTTTCTCTTTTTTTTTTTACTTTTTGTTTCTGTATATGTGGCCTGGCTTTGACATCTGCCAGTGGAAGACTGCCGAACACCATACTCCACTACTTTACCGTCACAATATATATATATAAATATATATATATATGTATATATATGATATATATATATATATATAAATATTTTATATATATATATATATATATATAATATATATATATATACGTGTCGTACCTAGTAGCCAGAACGCACTTCTCAGCCTATTATGCAAGGCCCGATTTGCCTAATAAGCCAAGTTTTCATGATTAATAAATTTTCTCTAATTTCTTTCTTATGAAATGATAAAGCTACCCTTTCATTATGTATGAGGTCAATTTTTGTTATTGGAGTTAAATTAACGTAGATATATGACCGAACCTAACCAACCCTATCTAACCAAACCTAACTATCTTTATAGGTTAGGTTAGGTAGGTAGCCAAAAAGATAGGTTAGGTTAGTTAGGTAGGTTAGGTAGTCGAAAATAATTATTCATGAAAACTTGGCTTATTAGGCAAATCGGGCCTTGCATAGTAGGCTGAGAAGTGCATTCTGGCTACTAGTACAACATATATATATATAATTATATATAATAATCTATATATATCTATATATATATATATATATATATATATGTATACCTAGTAGCCAGAACGCACTTCTCAGCCTACTATGCAAGGCCCGATTTGCCTAATAAGCCAAGTTTTCATGAATTAATATATTTCTCTGGTTTTTTTCTTATGAAATGATAAAGCTACCCATTTCATTTTGTATGAGGTCAATTTGTTTTTGGAGTTAAAATAACGTAGATATATGACCGAACCTAACCAACCCTACCTAACCTAACCTAACCTATCTTTATAGGTTAGGTTTGGTTAGGTAGCCGAAAAAGTTAGGTTAGGTTAGGTAGGTAGGTTAGGTAGTCGAATAAAGATTAATTCATGAAAACTTGGCTTATTAGGCAAATCGGGCCTTGCATAGTAGGCTGACAAGTGCGTTCTGGCTACTAGTACGACATATATATATATATATATTATATATAATATATATATATATTATATATATATATTATATATATATATAATATTGTATTATTTTTTTTTTTCCCGTTTCTTATCAGGGAATTTTGCAGGAACTTACACACCTTGCTGAACGAATGCCCATCTGCAAGGGTGCCATTATGAACGAAATCGGTCGACGTCAAGCTCAGCTACAGGTGGCCAAACTTTGATCATATTTTACTCAGGTAAGTAGTTTACAACTTCAAGGTGTGTCACAGCTTTCATTTATTAATAAATTTACATGCAAATTACACCTTATATGTAGAGTTTGTGCTTCTACAAACCTATCTGGACTTTTAGTCCAAAGTCCATTTGTTGATTTTCTAAATATTTATAAACCATATATTGCATATTTTTGGAAGGGGAACTTTGAATAATTGTATTATTGCACTAAACACCTTTTTTTGATAAACTGCTTGACGAAATCCTATATTATATGCTAATGTGATATTTGAGTGTTATAGAAATGATTTTAGTTTACACATATGTTTCCTGAGAGTTTTTGAAAATGTTGAAAATTCGTTGCATAATACGTTGTGCATTTTTTTTCCTCCCTTTCTATTTAGGGTGTGATGCTGAAACTTAGTCCAGTTGCAGCCCTTTTCTTCATTATTCCGCAAATAAATTTTAAGAAAATTGAATAACTTTTACTTTCCCCCAATAAACACCCTTACGAAGGTTTGCGGCACATCGATTCTCCCCCTAGTTGATGATTTGGAATAATGGATCCAATTTTGTGGCAGGAAAAGCCTGCCTAAGAGAGATATGGAATCATCCAGAAGTATATGCAGTCTTAAAAGCAAAGACAGTGCCTTTGGAAATTTGTACTTCCCAGAGCACCATGGCATGGTGGGGTTCTATGAACGCATGGTAGGCACTGTTAAACGATGTTTCAGAAAAACTCTAGACCGCCATAAATGGGAGCCTTCGTATTCGTCTAATATCTCTAGAAGATGAGGAACCGGAAGACCCCTCATATGTCGGAGAGAGTAACTTGGTGGAAAGTTATAAAAATGTTTCCAGAGTGAATGGTAGGTGGAATGAAGTGTGGACTCGTGAGTATCTAACTGCTCTGAGAGAATACCATTATGGAGCTGAAAGCCCCCATACAGTAAAATCAATTTAAACCCAGGGTAAACTTGTTTTAGTGGACAGCGACGGACTGAAGTCAGAGTGGCCTGTAGGCAAAATTGTTTCTGTACATCCAGATCACCAAGGAATTTTGAGAATAGTACGGGTCCAGTGTCAAGGTATGACCACCCTAAAAACTTTAGAGAAATTAGTTCCACTGGAATTGACGGAACATGAAAATTCTCCGAGGATAAACTTACCTAAGGTTTCGGAAGGAAATAACTCTTTAAACCAGGGGTCTCCAAACTATGGCCCGCGGGCAACATCCGGCCCGCCACATAATTTCATCCGGCCCGCCAAACAAATCCCTGTGTGGTGGCATTGAAAAAATAATTATCGTACGAATGGCATCGCAGAATTATTCAAAGCTGGGGCTGCTGACTGGCGGCGCTCAGCCCGAGTCAGTTTTCCTCTCTCTCGATAGTGTGACGCAATGATACTAGTACTGGTAGGTATGTGTTGTGCATTACAACCAATCAGTTGTGTATAACTGTATATTGTGGGGATGGAGGGCGAGTGGGGCTTCGCTGCTTCTGTTTCAGGGAGCACAAACACTGTACAATATTCTTTTCTCTGTACTTTGACAATACCTTTATCTTAGTTATACAAAATAGCAACAATACTATTGTAGCCAAAAATATTGCATGTTTAAAATAGTTAAAATGGTAACCATTAAGTTTATCAACGAAAGCTGTTGCCATATTATTTACCACTTTATAATAATATGCTATGCTTTTTAACACCACATACAAGCTGTTTTTTTCCTGTAGAATATATTTAATTTATTTTACCCTTATTTCATGCAGAAAGTAAAGTTGAATTTCCTTTTTCATTTGCAAATGAAATAATTTCAGCTTTGAAAAAAGTTTCAGAAGCGATTTGCTGACCTTGTTGCCAAAGCAAATGAAATCAGGCTCTTTCATAATCCATTTGACTGCAATGCTGAAAATCTTCCAACTCTATTTCAAATGGAAATTATTGATCTCCAGGCAGATGAGACTGAAAGATAAGTATAGAGAAGGAAATCTGATTGAGTTTTATAAATGCCTGCAGCCAGATCAGTTTCCAAATTTGATAAAGTTTGCTTGTAGTTTTGTGTCCATTTTTGGTTCAACATACTTGTGTGAACGAACATTTTCCAAAATGAAGTATGTGAAATCTAACTATCGAGCAAATTTGTCTGATGATCACTTGAAATCAATTCTAACAATTGGCTCATCTAATCTGGAACCTGATTTTAATGAAATTTTGAAGTCAAAACGACAGTATCATTCGTCACACTAATTTGGTTGCATAAAACTAAAGGCAGGAATCTATTTAGTTTACCCTAATTTTTTCCAAAAAGATATGTTTTAATTTTTCCATGTTTATACTTTAATATTTGAGGAAATTAAATTACTGGCACTGATTTTTTTTTCATTTTTATTCCTTCGGCCCGCATAAATATGGGAAATATATAATGTGGCCCTTACATTGAAAAGTTTGGAGACCCCTGGCCTTTACGATCAAGTACTCGTCCGTCAAGGATTGCAGCGCAACAATGTAAACTTAAACTTAAACATTACTTTAACTCTGGATAAAGGCAGATGTTTGTCGTTTGAGGTTGATGTGTTCACATGAGTTTCCCAGAATAATTCAGTGCATAAGTAATTCAACCAGTTAAAGGTCATAGCGACTCTAGACAGTGACCTCACTGTATAACTAGGAGCCTCCTTGATCGTAAAGGACATGATGACTAATACTTTATCCACTAAGTAGATGTACCCGTGATGACAGATCAACAATTTAGTTTCCCATACCTGCCACACAGATTAGGAACATGCATCATTTATGTACTGACGTGCTGACTTATCAACATGTAATAAATTTATAACTTCTAAGCATCAGGTACGTCAGTACTGAATCATGAACTACGACCTGTGTTTTCTCTCCCCAGAAGTTATGTAGGAAATTTCCGACACCCCATACTAACCCCTAGTATGATGATAAATTTATTATGCTAGGAAATTAAATTTACTAACATTACTAACAAGATGCGTAGTGCCGCCAAATTCTTCCTTTTATTCATAGCCGCGATTGCATCAGCAGCCAAGTTCCTATGAGAACAAACTATTTATATAAATCGAATTAAATGAAGTCTAATCTTTGTTTAATGTATTAGGTAATTAGGTTTAATTATTAGGTATTAGGACTGGAAAAAAATTTAATTCATTAAAAAAAAGTACCTTCGTTTCTAGGTCGAATTTTCCTGAGCCGCGATCAGCTGATTCTGGCTGGATAAAAATCACGAATTGAATATTATCTACGGATATGTGTTGTTCATATAACGACACTTCGGTTCAATAATATAAACAGCGGAAAACTGTCTGTTAAAACCTGAAGTGCATTATTACGACGTAAAATAACGTCTACAACGTATTATTAAATAGTAAGATAGAGTAAAATATCGTGGCTTGTATGCCAAGATTATGCACAAATATGAAGCTAAGGGGCGTGCACACCACCTCTTGCTGAGGAGAAGCCATCTTAGCTGGTGTTACGAGAAGCTCGCCATTTAGCATTGTAAAATATAGGGATCATGCATGCATTAACGAGTCCTAGACATTGCTGTCTGCTTCATCTAGCATCGAGAACTCCACATCCGGTAGGATGAGTAATCTTATCATTCTTTATGACCATAATTACAGAGATAGATTATCCAATCTTTAGAGCATATGATTATCAAATAAACCTAGTAAGTCTAATTCTGTGAAGCGGTTAATTCCTTCAATGGATATTAGTTAATGTAACTATAGTTCAATAGAAATTACATTTTATGCCTTTCACAGCATGGAATTAAGGCGATGAGAGTGGATCATCTTGACTGGTGAACCACATGTCCAAGACACCTTTACATTGAGACAGGATTGTACTGATATAGGAAGACTGTCAGACGCACTTCTCATTATCTACTTGACAGCTAAGTTGATCATTACTTTGTTATGATATTGTAGTTAGTTTACTAACTCCATAACCCTTGTTTCCTGATAAATTTTATTATTGAAATTATGCAACATAATGTTTATTAGGTAGATCTAGCAGTTTTAGATCTACCCCCGCAAAAAAGGGTGGACGTGGAATAATCTAATTAATTAGTCGATTTATACAGTCCCCCTTATGTCAAATATTTATCTAGATTAATTCATTAATTTATGATTATAGTAAACTATATGTTGGAAGATTTTCCCCACATATTGGTCAATATTCAATCAATATCGGCCACGTTTTGCCAATATATATATATATATATATATATATATATATATATATATATATATATATATATATATATATATATATATATATATATATATATATATATATATATATATTTCTTTCCAATATAATAATCTCAAGTTTGCCCCGAACATCCATTAATTGTCAAACTATCTCCTCGACAAAGTGCCACAAGAATAACAGGTAACTAGGATAAATTATAACAAATGATCAAAACAAATTGAGCAAAATGATCGAGCTATGTCCACTTATAATAGCCAATAGCATTAGTGTTAACTCTGTCAATGGATGAATTAAAGGGGGTCTCCCTGCTGAACGCACAATATAGAGATAATATGAACATCACTGGAACACTAACCTTCGTGGTCAACAGCGTTAATCTCAGCACTGTGGTCCATCAGCAGACTTATCATGTGAAGAGGACTGGCGCTCCATCTGGCCGCAGTGTTAAGGATTGACAGTGCCCTCCTGTCCAGCAAGTCTTAACCGAGGATGAAATAGAAAAAAAGTCATAATTTTATAAACTTTTAAATACATTTGATTTAAAAAAATACTTTTCTTATTACAAATATTGTAATAAAATTGTGAAATAAAGATAATTTCTTAAGTATTATATTTACTGCATTTAGAGATCAGAAATCTTAAGAATGTACATTCATGAGCAATGTATACAGTCATGTATTCTGTTCAACAAATAGAATTTGCCAACCATTCAAGCCTTAACACACACACACACACACACACACCTTGCGAGGGGAGTACATGGACCCCCCCGTGGGGGACAGAGGGACCCCCCTACCTCTTCCTCCATTTCCCTCTTCCCCTCTTCTGCCCCAATGCCCACTCCTACCCCTGAGTTCTCCCTGACTAATACAACCTCCCTCCCATTCTCACTATCCATGTTCCATCTGCCCCTCTTCCCACCACCCCCTCGATCTTTATCAAAAAACAACCTCTCAACCTCTATCTGACTCCCCAAGCTTACGCTACCTCCCAACCCCTCTATGCCTATCAGACCCTCCCTAATCTTCAGACCCAGTATGCCCTTCCTACTTCAGACCTACCTACCCAGGCCCTACCCCAGACCTTCCTACCTACCTTCCTAGATGCCCATCCCCCATTGCCCCCCCCAAGCACCCCTCCTGACCCCTTTCACCCCCAGACAACCCCTGGATTCCCCAAGACACCCCCTGGATCCCCCCAGACACGTCCCAGATCACCCCAGCCCCCATTCACCTCCCAGATACCCCCAGACCCCCAGAGAAAGGGCGAACTCTGGTACAAGAGTTTCCATGAAGAATCTCAAGGTTTGGTACACCAATGCTGATGGGGTATGTAATAAAGCAGAAGAAATAAAAGAAAGAGTGAGTGAGGCAGATCCTGACATAGTTGCAATTGTGAAAACATGAAAACATAAATGACATGATCTCAGATGCAATCCTTCCAGAGGGCTGCCAGGTGATAAGAAAAGAGAGAACACTGAAACAGGGAGGGGGAATGGCACTCCTAATAAAGCAGAAATGGAAGTTTGAAGACCTGGGAAATCGGGGTACCAATGACAGCACAAGCTTCATACATGGAACTCTGACAGCATATGGGAGGAAGATTGTGATCTTGGTAATCTACAATCCCCCTACAAACAGTAGAAGACCCAGGCAGGAGTATGATGACAACAACAAGGAATGCATAGATGAACTGTAGAAGGCAGCAACACTAGCCCACAGAATGAGAGCGAAGCTACTGGTCATGGGGGACCTAAATCATGGAGAAATAAATTGGGAATCAAGAAATCCCCATGGAGGAGACGAAACGTGGGGAGCAAAGTTAGTAGATGTTATAGACAGGAATTTCCTAACACAACATGTGAAGGAAGACACAAGGGAAAGAGGAGGAGATGCACCGAGCCTATCAGACCTGATTTTCACCCAGAAGGTAGAAGACATCGAGAACTTGTAGCATGAAATACCTCTAGGGGCCAGCGAACATTGTGTCCTAGTCTTTGACTACTTGATGGAATTCATACTTGTGACCATGGGACAAAAGGTCTTGGAAAGGAGAGTTGACTACAGGAAAGGGAACTATAGGAGGATAAGGGACTATCTGAGAGAAGTGCATTGGGAGGAAAAAATTTGAGGAAAAACAGTCCAAGATATGATGGACCAAGTTATACAGAAATGCTAAGAGGCCGAAGAGAGATTTATACCAACAGTAAAGGAAAAAAATAAGAGGGAATATAATTACACATGGTTTAATATACAGTGTCAGGAAGCAAAAATGGCCAGCAGGTGGGAGTGGAGGAAGTACAGAAGACAAAGGACAGAGGGCAACAGGATCCGATGCAACAGAGCTAGGAACGATTACATTAACAAAAGACGAACATCGGAAAGGGACTATGAGAACGACATTGGGATCAAAGCGAAAAAGCAACCTAAGTTACTACACAGTCATATAAGAAGAAAAACGTCGGTAAACGACCAAGTGGCAAGACTAAGGAAAACAGAGGGGGGCATATACTGAAAGTGACAAGGAAATCTGTGAGGCACTGAATGCCAGTTTCTATGGAGTGTTCACTACCGAGCCTGAGCAGCTCCCATTGTTAGAAGAGATTACGCTTGATGAAAGCCCATCAGATATAGAGGTGACAGCAGGGGAGGTAATGAAACAGTTGACAACACAGGATGCAACTAAAGCAGTTGGACAAGACAAAGTATCACCGTGGATACTAAAAGAAGCAGCGCAGCCCCTCAGTGTGCTTCTGGCAATGATCTTTAATGAGTCACTTATGTCGGGAGAATTGCCCAGTTGCTGGAAGAAGGCAAATGTCGTACCGATCTTCAAGAAAGACGGTAGGGAGAAGGCACTTAACAATAGACTTGTATCACTGACAAGCATTCCCTGTAAAATACTGGAAAGAATAATTAGGCAACGACTGGTTGCACACCTGGAGAACGTTAGGTTTGTGAACAAACATCAACATGGGTTCTGGAAAGGTAAACCGTGCCTAACAAACCTTTTGGAATTCTATGATAAAATAACGAGGATACGATAGGACAGAGATGGTGAGCAGACTACACATTTCTGGACTGCCAAAAAGCCTTTGATACAGTACCGCACATGAGACTGTTATTCAAACTCGAGAGGCAGGCGGGGGTGGGAGGAAAGGTCCTAGCATGGATAAGGAACTACCTAACAGGAAGGAGCCAAATAGTTACGGTAAAGGGCGAGAAGTCGGACTGGCGAACAGTAACGAGTGGAGTACCACAAGGATCGATGCTGGGACCAATTCTATTTCTAGTATATGTTAACGACATGTTTACAGGAGTAGAGTCCTACATGTCGATGTTCGCGGATGACGCAAAGTTGATGAGAAGAGTTGTGACAGATGAGAATTGCAGGATCCTCCAAGAGGACCTGGACAGGTTGAAGAGATGGTCAGAGAAATGGCTACTGGAGTTCAACACAAGCAAATGTAATGTTATAGAAATGGGACTAGGTGATAGGAGACCAAAGGGACAGTACACAATGAAGGGGGAACTGCCTACCTGTGACGATGCGAGAAAGAGACATGGGCGTGGACGTAACACCTAATCTATCTCCTGATGCACATATAAACAGGATAATGACAGCAGCGTACTCTACACTGGCAGAAGTTAGAACATCATTCAGAAACCTAAGTAAGGAGGCATTTCAGGCGCTTTACACTGCCTACGTGAGGCCAAATCTTAGAGTATGCTGCCTCATCATGGAGTCCGCATCTGAAGAAGCATATAAGGAAACTGGAAAAAGTTCAGAAGTTTGCAACCCCATCCCTCGTCCCAGAGTTACAAGGGATGGGGTATGAGGAGCGCCTGAGGGAACTGTGCCTTACGACGCTAGAAAGAAGAAAGGAGAGGGGGGACATGATAGGAACGTATAAAATACTCAGGGGGATTGACAGAGTGGACATAGACGAAATGTTCACACAGAATAGTAACAGAACGTGGGGACATGGGTGAAAGCTGGAAACTCAGATGAGTCACAGAGATGTTAGGAAGTTTTCTTTTAGAGTGAGAGAGTGGGAGTATGGAATGCACTTAAGGAACAGGTTGTGGAAGTAAATACTATTCATACTTTTTAAACTAGATATGATAGGGAAATAAGACCATAGTCATCAAACAACCGATGCTCGAAAGGCGGGATCCAAGAGTCAATGCTCGATCCTGCAGACACAATTAGGTGAGTACACACACACACACACACACACACACACACACACACACACACACACACACACACACACACACACACACACACACACACACACACACACACACACACACACACACACACACACACACACACACACACACACACACACACACACACGCCTCATCGACCTCTGACCGTGACCTCACCCTCTGACCGTGACTTCATCCCCGGCAGCAACCCATCACCACGTGGGAGACTTGTGGAGATTCACTCACCTATTGTGTTAGCAGGACGGTAAGATACTTGGAGCCTCCCTGTGGGTAAGGTTGGATTATAGCAATGACTAGGTCAGGAAGGGCGTCTAGGTCCAGCAGTATTATGATTGAAGAAGAAGATAGGTTTGTGGAGAAGATGATTGGGAAATTTGTAGAGAAGAGGGATGTCTGGGTAGGTGATCTAATCCAGGGGATCAAAAGTGAAATCTTTAACAAGATACAGGACGAGGTTCAAAGACTCAAACAAGAGTTTAGGGATTATATTCAAGAGGAAATCAGAAAGAGCAGGGTAGAATGGCAAGGAGAAATAACTAGGCTTGCTAATGAATTTGGCAGGCATGGGGGAGGCTTGGCAGGGGAAGGGGTAGTAGGAGTAGGTGGAGTAGCGGGAGTGGGAGGGGTGGGGGTCAGCCAGGGAGGGGGCTACCAGCATGACCCTGACCTGAGAAAGAGGACAATCATAATTCATGGATTGCTTGAAGTCAGGGCACCATCCAGGCAGGAAAGGATGGAGATTGAGGATTTGGAGCTACAGGGGATTTTGAGGGACATGAGAGCCCATATGGCAGGGAATGAAGTGGAAGTCCACCGCCGCATTGGACCATACAACTGTAACAGAAAACGGCCTGTCCTGGTACAGTTCACAAACGAAGAGGCAGTGGACTACATACTGCATCACAAACACTTACTCAGAGATAGCGAAAATTACTACAATGTATATATTGACAAGTTCATGACGAAGGAGGAGCAGGTAGCCCACAGAGCAAGCAAACTTCCACGATACAACTCTTCCCATTTGAGCATAGGTACACGCCCCACTGCTAATCCACCCCAGGATAACCAGCTTCTCACAACTGCTTCTCAGGTTACTCCCTCCCCAAATCAGACCTCCTTGCCCCGGCTTATCTCCCCAACACCTCCCTTGACCCCTCTGACCCCACTGCAGTCAATTTCATCCCACATTCAAAGGACCCCCTCATCACCTCAACCCCCAAAACCCGTCCAGCCCTCATTCCCTCAACCCCAAAACCCACCCAGCCCTCATCCCCTCAACCCCAAAAACCCACCCAGCCCTCATCCCCTCAACCCCCAAAACCTACCCAGCCCTCACCCCTCCTCATCCCCTCTCCTTCCATGTGACCCCCCACCCTTGCGAGGGGGGTGGGAGGTTCCCCCCACCCTCTCTATCCTTCCCCCTCCCGACCTCTCAACCTCTATCTGACTCCCAACCTTACGCTATCTTGCAACCCCTCTATGCCTATCAGACCCTCCCTAATCTTCAGACCCAGTATGCCCTTCCTACTCCAGACCTACCTACCCAGGCCCTACCCCAAACCCTCCTACCTACCTTCCTAGAAGCCCAGCCCCCATTAACCCCCCAAGCACCCCTCCCGACCTCTTTCACCCCCCATACACCCCCCGGACCCCCCCAGACACCCCCCGGATCCCCCCGGACACCCCCCGGATCCTCCCCACCCCCAGTCATCCCCCAGACACCCCCCAGATCCCCCAGGTCCCCCCTGCCCCCAGTCACCCCCCAGACACCCCCCAGATCCCCCCAGACCCCCAGAGGAAGGGAGAACTCTGGTACAGGAGTTTCCATGAAGAATCTCAAGGTTTGGTACACCAATGCTGATGGGGTATCTAATAAAGCAGAAGAGATAAAAGAAAGAGTGAGTGAGGCAAATCCTGACATAGTTGCAATTGTGGAAACTAAAATTAATGACATGATCTCAGATGCAATCTTTCCTGAAGGGTACCAGGTGATAAGAAAAGAGAGGACACAGAGACAGGGAGGGGGAGTGGCACTCCTAATAAAGCGGAAATGGAAGTTTGAAGACCTGGGAAATCGGGTTACCAATGAGTGCACAAGCTTCATACATGGAACTTTGACAGTAGATGGGAGGAAGATTGTGATCTTGGTAATCTACAATCCCCCACCAAACAGTAGAAGACCCAGACAGGAGTATGATGACAACAACAAGGCATGCATAGATGAACTGCAGAAGGCAGCAACACTAGCCCACAGAATGAGAGCGAAGCTGCTGATCATGGGGGACCTAAATCATGGAGAGATAAATTGGGAATCAAGGAATCCCCATGGAGGGGACGAAACGTGGGGAGCAAAATTAGTAGATGTTATAGACAGGAATTTCCTAACACAGCATGTGAAGGAAGACACAAGGGAAAGAGGAGGAGATGCACCGAGCCTATTAGACCTGATTTTCACCCAGAACGTAGAAGATATCGAGAATTTGGAGCATGAAATACCTCTAGGGGCCAGTGACCATTGTGTCCTAGTCTTTGACTACATGATGGAATTCAAACTTGTGACCATGGGACAAGAGATCTGGGAAAGGAGAGTTGACTACAGGAAAGGAGACTATAGGAGGATAAGGGACTATCTGGGAGAAGTGCAGTGGGAGGAAGAAATTAGAGGAAAAACAGTCCAAGATATGATGGACCTAGTCATACAGAAATGCCAAGAGGCCGAAGAGAGATTTATACCAACAGTAAAGGGAAAAAATAAGAAGGAATATAATAACCCATGGTTTAATAGACAGTGTCAGGAAGCAAAAATGGCCAGCAGGCGGGAGTGGAGGAAATACAGAAGACAAAGGACAGAGGACAACAGGATCAGATGCAACAGAGCTAGGAACGATTACATTAACATCAGACGGACATCGGAAAGGGACTATGAGAACGATATTGCAATCAAAGCGAAAAAACAACCTAAGCTACTACACAGTCATATAAGAAGAAAAATGTCGGTGAACGACCAAGTGACAAGACTAAGGAAGGCAGAGGGGACATATACTGAAAGTGACAAGGAAATCTGTGAGGCACTGAATGCCAGTTTCCATGGAGGGTTTCACTACCGAGCCCGAGCAACTCCCATTGTTGGAAGGGGTTACCCTAGATGAAAGACTATCAGATATAGAGGTGACAGTGGAGGAGGTAATGAAACAGTTGACAACTCTAGATGCATCTAAAGCAGTAGGACCAGACAAAGTATCACCGTGGATACTAAGAGAAGCAGCGCAGGCCCTCAGCGTGCCTCTGGCAATGATCTTTAATGAGTCACTTATGTCGGGAGAATTGCCCAGTTGCTGGAAGAAGGCAAATGTCGTGCCGATCTTCAAGAAAGGCGATAGGGAGGAGGCACTTAACTATAGACCTGTATCACTGACAAGCATCCCCTGTAAAATACTGGAAAGAATAATTAGGCTACGACTGGTTGCACACCTGGAGAACATTAGATTTGTGAACAAGCATCAACATGGGTTCTGGACAGGGAAATCGTGCCTAACAAACCTTCTGGAATTCTATGATAAAATAACGAGGATAAGACAGGACAGAGATGGTTGGGCAGACTGCATATTTCTGGACTGCCAAAAGCCTTTGATACAGTACCGCACATGAGACTGCTATTCAAACTCGAGAGCAGGCGGGGGTAGGGGGAAAGGTCCTAGCATGGATAAGGAACTACCTAACAGGAAGGAGCCAAAGAGTTACGGTAAGGGGCGAGAAGTCGGACTGGCGAACAGTAACAAGTGGAGTACCACAAGGATCGGTGCTGGGACCAATTCTATTTCTTGTATATGTTAACGACATGTTTACGGGTGTAGAGTCCTACATGTCGATGTTTGCGGATGACGCAAAGTTGATGAGAAGAGTTGTGACAGATGAGGATTGCAGGATCCTCCAAGAGGACCTGAACAGGTTGCAGAGATGGTCAGAGAAATGGCTACTGGAATTCAACACGAGCAAATGTAAAGTTATGAAATGGGACTAGGAGATAGGAGACCAAAGGGACAGTACACAATGAAGGGGAACAGCCTACCTGTGACGACGCGCGAAAGAGACCTGGGTGTGGACGTAACACCTAATCTATCTCCTGAGGCACATATAAATAGGATAACGACAGCAGCGTACTCTACACTGGCAAAAGTTAGAACATCATTCAGAAACCTAAGTAAGGAGGCATTTAGGGCTTTACACTGCCTACGTGAGGCCAGTCTTAGAGTATGCCGCCTCATCATGGAGTCCCCATCTAAAGAAGCACATAATGAAACTGGAAAAGGTTCAGAGGTTTGCAACGAGACTCGTCCCAGAGCTACGAGGGATGGGGTATGAGGAGCGCCTGGGGGAACTATGCCTTACGACACTAGAAAGAAGAAGGGAGAGGGGGGACATGATAGGAACGTATAAAATACTCAGAGGATTGACAGAGTGGACATAGACGAAATGTTCACACGGAATAGTAACAGAACGAGGGGACATGGATGAAGTTAGAAACTCAGATGAGTCACAGAGATGTTAGGAAGTTTTCTTTTAGCGTGAGAGTGTGGAAATGGAATGCACTTAAGGAACAGTGTGGAAGC
>WNGS01166886.1:67248-79079 GCA_020271785.1 Procambarus virginalis | reverse complement strand
GGAACAGACAGACACAACACAGCGGAAGCATAGGTATACTCTGAGTTTGGTGGAGGTGCAGGGTCGATGGCACCGGAGCAGAGCGGGTGTCGCAGGCCCCAGAGCAGAGCACAGTGTCGGGGACGCCGCAGCAGAGTGCGGCCCCTGGCAAAGGGACACAAACAAAACAAGGCCCCAAAATCTGTTGGTATTACAAATGGGCAACCTGTAAACATGGGGTATCGGAAGAACAAATGGAACATGTAAGTACAATCACCCTAAAAGTGCAGAAACCTCCTCAATACAGGTAAATGTACCAAAAGCTGTGAATTCTTTCACCCAGAAATTTGCAAGAACTCTTTGGACAGGAAAGAATGCTTCAATGCTGAATGTCCAGCTTTTCATATAAGAGGTACCAGGCGAATAAAACCGACAGACCGCCACAATGAAAACAGCCACTACTCCATCGACCGGGATAATTTTTTAGCGAAAGGAGGAGGAGAAGAATGGCTAAAAATGACCAGACTCTACCACCAACTCGGTCAAATGCTAGAGAGGACGCAAACACAGTGGCCTCCTTACCAGAGCCTCAGATATTAACACCAAGTAAGGCATCCAGCACTTCCACTAACACGATAACATCATTTATATTTGCCAACATCCAGGGTATAAAAACACGCAAATCCAACAAAGTTCACTTATAGATGGTCTCCTTCATGAGGCAAATGCAGTGTTTGCAGCCCTAACAGAAACCCACACAAAGGACTACCATGATGGTGAAATATGGATCTCAGAGTACAATCATTTCAGATGTGATAGGAAACACCGGCTTCAGGGTGGGGTCAGCCTCTACATCAAAGACACACTCATCTGTACTGAGCTGCTAAACACCTCAAATGATATGGTGGAAGTGCTGATAATCAAAATAGAGATCCTAAATGTAGTTATTGTCCTTGTATATAAGTCACCGGAGGCAAACCCTCAGCAGTTTAAAGACCATCTAATGAAAATAGAACACTGCTTGGAAAACCTCACAAATCCAGCTCCGAACATCATCCTGCTTGGGGACTTCAACCTACGGCACCTGAAATGGAAGCACCTGGCTAATACAGTAATATCAGAAAGAATACCAGGAAGTAGCCTAAATGAACAGGCACATGCAAATGACCTGCTTCGGATGTGCGACAGGTTTGCCTTAAACCAGCAAATAGTAGAACCAACTAGGAAGGAGAACACGCTGGACCTCATTTTCACTAATAATGATGAATTGATCAGGAACATAATGATTACAAATACCTGTTACTCAGATCACAACTTAATTGAAGTTATGACAACCATGGGGAATAGACCTTCAAAACCAGTCCAGATTCCCGGTGGAGGAGATTTCAGCAAATTCAACTTCAATAATAAACAGATAAACTGGGAGCAAATAAACCAGGACTTCACAGAAATAAACTGGGAAGAACAGCTAGAAAAGCAAACCTGAACCAGTGCCTGGAAAAAATAAGCTCAGTAGCACTAGAAATATGTTCAAACCGCATCCCCCTAAGAAAAAAGAGGAAGAGATGCAGATTGGAACGGGAACGTCGTTCCCTATATAGGCGAAGAAAACGAATCGCGGAACAACTTGAGAGTCGCACCCTATCTCAAGAACGGCGAAGAAGGTTAGGTAGAGAAATAGAAACAATTGAACTCAAGCTACAAGAATCATACAAAACCCAGGAGAGGCAAAGAGAGCAAAAGGCCATCAGTGAAATAGAGAGAAATCCGAAATATTTTTTCTCCTATGCAAAATCAAGATAAAAAACCACATCTAGTATCGGGCCCTGCGAAAGGGAGATGAAACTTTCACCGATGACAACAAAAAAATGAGCGAGCTACTGAGGAAGCAGTACGACTATGTTTTCAGCAAGCCATTAAACGCACTAAAGATTGATAACCCAAATGAATTTTTCATGGATATGATACCAACATCAAATCATATATCAGACGTCACCCTATCCCCAATGGATGTTGAAGAAGCCATAAACAGTATGCCTATGCACTCTGCACCAGGCCTGGATTCTTGGAACTCCATATGCATCAAGAACTGTAAAAAAAAAAACACTATCGCAGGCCCTCCACATTCTGTGGAGACAAAGCCTAGATACTGGCGTTATCCAGGCCTGATATACTAAAAACAGCAGAGATAGCACCACTTCATAAAGGAGGAAATAAGGCAGAGGCAAAAAATTACAGACCCATAGCACTAACATCGCACATCATAAAAAATTTTGAGTGCAAAGAAGCAAGATCATAAAATACATGGAATCACAGCATCTCCATAACCCCGGACAACATGGTTTCAGAACATGGCACTCTTGCCTGTCACAGTTGCTGGACCACTATGATATGGCATTAATGCTATGGAAGACAAACAAAACGCTGATAAAATTTACACAGATTTCGCAAAAGCTTTTGATAAATGTCACCATTGCGTTATTGCACATAAAATGCGTTCAAAACGAATTACCGAAAAAATAGGCAGATGGATCTACAATTTCCTGACTAACAGAACCCAATTTGTAACAGTCAACAAAATAAAATCCAGCCCATCAACCGTGAAGAGCTCAGTCCCCCAGGGTACTGTGCTTGCTCCAGTACTTTTTCTCATCCTCATATCGGACATAGACAAGAACACAACCTATAGCACTGTATCATCCTTTGCAGATGACACTAGGATCTTCATGAGAGTTGGCAACATAGAGGACACGGCAAACCTCCAATTAGATGTAGATCAGGTCTTTCTATGGGCTACAGAAAATAATATGGTGTTTAACGAAGATAAGTTCCCGCTCATGCGCTATGGAAAAAATGAAAATATTTAAAAACGGAAAACACGTACAAAACTCAGGCAAATCATAACATAGAACGAAAAGGCAATGTAAAGGATCTGGGTGTACTCATGTCGGAAGACCTTACCTTTAAAGAACACAATAAAGTAGCCGTCACAACTGCAAGAAAAATGACAGGTTGGATAACAAGAACTTTTCACACTAGAGATGCTATACCGATGATGATACTTTTCAAAACGCTTGTGCTCTCTAGAGTGGAGTACTGCTGCACAATGACAGCCCCTTTCAAAGCTGGAGAAAATGATGACCTGGAGAGCGTGCAGAGATCCTTTACGGCTAGAATCCACTCAGTGAAACATCTAAACTATTGGGACTGACTAAAGAGCCTAAATCTGTACTTCCTTGAGCGCAGGCGGGAGAGATACATAATAATTTACACGTGGAAAATATTAGAGGGGCTGGTCCCAAACCTGCACACAGAAATAACATCACATGAGACCAGAAGACATGGCAGGATGTGCAGAATACCCCCGTTGAAAAGCAGAGGTGCAACAGGTACTCTAAGAGAGAACTCTATCAACATCAGAGGCCCGAGACTGTTCAACACGCTTCCGCTACACATAAGGGGCATAACTGGCAAACCCCTCAGAGTGTTCAAGAGAAAACTGGATAAGCATTTCCAAAGGATAGCTGATCAACCAGGTTGTGACTCATACATCAGGCTGCGAGCAGCCGCGTCTAACAGACTGGTTGATCAGTCCAGCAACCAGGAGGCCTGGTCGACGACCGGGCCGCGGGGATGCTAAGCCCCAGAAGCACCTCAAGGTAACCTCAAGGTAATCAAGGAGGTGGAACCCCAGAGCACGGTAAAAGCTGCTACCCGAGTTAAGTATAAGTAATAGTTCACATCATTGCCTCTACAGGAAAATCTAATGAATACTAAATTATACTAACCAAGGAAGTTACTTTACTGTTACTGTACAGCACGAGATCTCGTCAACTTAGTGTGGCGAGACTGCACCTGACTACTGATGAGCAATGACAATGATTCATCCTCGTCTCCTGACTCATTGGTGAAGCCATGAGTCAGCACTGATGAGTCAGGAACTAGACTCGCTGAAGGCAGTTCTAATTTCTCTCTAGCATGATATTGTTTTAATTTATTTTTATGAATTGTCCTTTCCACCTGGTCCTCGAATACTTCTTTTATGACAAGATTAACCGGCTCCGCTCTCTTAACTACTCTATACGAACCTCGCCACCTCGGAGCTAGTTTCCTACTCTGATTGGCGGGCGCAGCCTCATTCACTCTCAATACGAGGCTTCCTTATTTCAACTCAAGAGGGCGCACTTTCTTGTCATAAAAATGAGCATACCGATTCCGTGCTTTCTTGGACGCTTCAGCCACAATATTCCATGTATTTCTCATCTTACCAAGGACCTCTGAAGGATTGTCCTCCCCGTATGCAATGTGATGTCTGTTAAGCAGACCTGAGGGGAAATTGCATGTATTACCAGTAAACAAATGAAGGGGTTGGGTGTTAATTGATTGGTGGATGGCAGTATTAAGAGATAATTGAAGATAGGGAAGGTGTTCATCCCAACAGTTTGCGTCATGTTCAGCAAGAATTGCAAGCATATCTTTGACTGAACGATTAGTACGTTCCGTCATGCCGTTTGCTTGTGGGTGGTAGGCTGTTCAAAAACCGAAGTTGTCTCTAAAATTCTACAAACTTCCCTAAATATGTTCCCATTTAATTCTTGACCCCGGTCAGAGAATAAAACTTTAGGAGGTCCGAATACAGTAACGAACCTACGCAAGAACGCATCTGCAACCGTACGAGAATCCTTCTGAGGTAATGCAACTAGTGTACCTAGACAGATGGTCAATCAGTATCAATACGTACCTTTCCCCGAATGACTGTGATGTAAATCAATCAAATCGGCCCCCACACGATCTAATGGTTCACGAGTATCAGGAAATTCTTGAAGTGGGGCATGGACCTTAAGGGTACCTTTCCTCCTCTGACAACGAGGGCACGACTTCACGTATTGAATTACCTCAGAAAGTAACCCTGGGAAATAAAATAGAGACTGTGCCTTCAAGTGGGTTTTAAAGACCCCCGGATGCCCTGCAACTTTAGATGCATGTGCAAGCTTTAACGCTGATGACCGCAACGCGTCCGGAATAACTAGTTGAAATACTGCCCTATCTCTCTGGCTATTAACGTGATACAGGACGCCCTGTTTCATTTCAAAATCATGAATAGGTAATTTTCTGTTCTTTTTAGGGTATTTTCCTCCTTCTAAATACTCAATGATCTCTTTCCACCTAAGCTTGCTCATCTGGTATTCTCTCATTGAATGGTTTCAATATTTTTGTTAATTTTAACTGACGCTATGTTTCTACTCAACGTATCTGGCACAACATGTGCTGGACCAGGCTTGTACAAAATCTGGAATGAGTGGGCCGAAAGTTCGTGAGACCAGCGTGACATTCGTGGGCATTTTGTTCGCTTTTTAAATATGTGTGTTAACGTTCGATGGTCTGTGTAAATTACAAAATGACGCTGAAATAGGTATGGCTCGAAATACCTGACTGACTCTACTACTGCCAGTGGCTCCCGATCCGTAGCCAAATAACGGACTTCAGGTCCCTTGACCTTTCTACTGAAATAGGCGGATGGGTTAAATTATCCGCATCTCGCTGAATTAAGCACCCACCAAAAGCTATACCGCTGGCATCAGTGTGCACCTCCCACTCTTCATGAAAATCATGAATAGCCAATACTGGTGTCGTAATTAGTTGATCCTTCAGTTTCTGATAGGCTTCGTCATGTTCAGATTTCCAAACAAACTTCGCATTTTTCCTTGTAAGATCAGTCAAGGGTACTGAAATGCCAGCGAGACCTTCAATAGGACGACGAAAATATCCAGCCGCCCCAAAAATTCTACGCACATCCTATGCTGTCCTTGGAGTCGGCATGTCAGCAATGGCGCGGCAAAAGTCTGGGTCAGGTAGAATACCGTCTGGGCACACTTGGAACCCCAGAAATTTGAATTTCTGGGCCGCCAGGGTGCACTTCTGAACATTAAGCTTGAAATCTGCCTGATTTAACAAAGTCCAAGTCTCAGTTAAGTCCTGTAGGTGTTCCCCAAATGTCCTGGAATATATCACAACATCATCCAGGTACGCTAACGAATGCCTACCCAGGACCGTGTTGAGGATGAAGTTAATGGCCCTCTGAAACGATTAGGGCGCTGTCTTTAAACCAAACGGCATCCTACGGAATTGATAAGTGCGCCTACCAACCGAGAATGCTGTTTTATCCCTATCGTGTTCCGCCACCGGAACAATCGCCCAATACGCTGATTTTGCGTCAAGAGTTGAGAAATACTTTGCAGCACCAAATTGATCGATTATCTCCTGTATTTGGGGCAACTGATACACATCACCCTTAGTTATCTCGTTTACCTTCCGGTAGTAAACACAGAAGCGGTAACTACCGTCCGGTTTACGAACTAACACAACAGGAGAGAGCCAAGGTGATGTACTAGGCTCTATCACGCCCTGCCTCAATATCTTCTGGCACTCCTCCCTGATAATATTCTTTGCCTGTTCCGGCAACCTCCACCGTCTTGTGTACATGGGCAAATGATCACCAGTTGGAATGGTGTGCTCAATCTTATCAAGGAGACCAATCGGGTCATCCTCTGTCGCAAATAATTTAGGGAATTTTCGCAAAACTCCTCTCAGTGACTTCCTATCTGCCTGTGTAACATGTTGCAAATCAAGTGCTGAAATTAATTTCTCTACCTCTTCTACGTTACGTGCAACATGTCTCGTCTCATACTGTAATTTCGATGGTGTTTTATTTTCTGTCATGTTCAATGCACTACATTGTGCAGTGACGGTTGGCGTCTCAGCTGACTCATGGTGAAAGATTTCTGTGTCCTCCACCATGGTTCCCTAAGATACCCTATCACCTGCCCTGAAGCGAAAAGTCTTATGTGAAAGATTGACAACTGGGATGAGTGCACCTTTATCGAGCACTACAATTAAATGATGAGGAATTAATAAACTATCACATCTCCCAGCCACCTGGAGGGTGGTACCTGGTTGTATGTGACGTCCCATGGCTACTTTAATAAATTTAACAGAATGTGGTGGGCAACTCTGTTTGGTCAATGCATGCAATGCGCATGACCTCTTGACTGTGTTTGGAGGAGACTTAAAAATCAATTTTGGATAGTGAGCATTATATTTTTGCATCCTCTTAATCGAAGCTACCACTGGGGGATGGTCGATCATCTCCACTGGGTAGGAAGTCCGTCCCAACTGCAACCTGCAGTTCCTAGCCCCTTTTTGAGCAGACAACGAATAATCAAACTGAGACAGAAAATCAGTCCCCATTAAGATGTGACCAGGGAAATCAAGGTTCTCTACGATCGTATATGTGTGAGGTTGCAATTCCCCACCAATTTCAGAATTAACGGTACCTTGGCCCACGATCTCAATCTTTTCCCCATTGACTGCTGTTAATGTCTTTGTGCTATGTTTAAGACGTGCATATTTAAAATCGCTGAAGGCTGACTTTTTAATTATAGTTGCCTGGCTTTCAGTATCAAGCTGTAGTTTACGAGCTGTAGTCGAAAGAAAACGAGCGAATCAGAACGGTAAGAGTATTTCAACACCTTCACTAATACTCATTGTAAATCTCAGAGTACCATAAATACTTCAGTAAAAGTCTAAAATGACTAACTCCACTCCAAGGTGGAAGAGTAGCAATGTGGGTACCTATACAGTTAATCCCTCCGAACTTGTAGTAAATGTGCCTCCTAAAACTGTTACTATGGGAGGGAGAAATTGTTTGTTCTGTCAAGGAGAACATATTGCGTATAGATGTCGTACGTACTCAGGTCGTACTGCGACCTGAGTTTAAATGTCTCATTGAGTTCCATAGATGTACAAGATGTTTGGGATCACTTGATCACAGAACCAGTATGACTGTATTGCATACATGCAACAAGTGTAATTAAAAGGCCAACACCACTCAACACTGTGTGGAGAACCACAAACGAGGTCACCAAAACCTCAAGTGGAACAGAATACTTCCACCACTGTACAGTATTGCAAGGTAAATCGAGCTATCAATGTGTTTGCTTCGAATCAGACAATACTACAACATTACCTACAGCTTAGCTACGACTAGCTAATAAGAAATCTAAGATCACCACTCGTGGTCTTTTCGACCAAGGGTCCCAGAAAACATTTATTACCCAACAAGTAGCTGACTAATTGAAGCTCAAACCCTTATATCAAGTAAAATTGAACATTTCCGGATTTTTAACAAACAGCAGATCTCACGATTATAAGGTCGTGAAAGTTTTAGTACGCCTAGGAGTCTATGCCTGCCCAGTGCAGGCTATTATAGTAGATAAAATACCATCTGACTTGTATGTTTATGGTCTAGGGAACTCAGCCAAACTTTTCAGAAGTTAAGGAGTTAAGTAGGCTGACCATAAAATTAAATCTAACCACCTCACCGATGTCGGTATGCTTCTAGGGGCAGATTATTACTATAAATATATCTCTGGATGCACTAAGCAACAGGGAATGAATCTGTTGCTATCAGCCGGGGGTAAATTGCTCACTAGACCAGTGTTACATCAGTAAACAGTCAACAAGTTAATTCAATTATAATTGCATTACTGGGCTTGGAACAGTCACCACTCAAGTTCAGAGACATAGCTGAAGATAACTCTGATCCCCCCGTACATGAATTATGGGATCTAGATACTTTAGGCATTGTCCCTGAGCAACCAAGTCCTGATGATACTTGGACTTATCAACAATACCTTAACTCAGTTATTTATAAAGATAATCAATACTAGGTTAAATTGCCATGGAAATTAAATCATCCACAATTTCCTATAAACCATTTCCTGGCATTAAGTGAGCTAAAATCTCCAGTAGCTCGAAAGAATAAGCAACCTGACCAATTACAACTTTATTACAACTTGATACAACAGCATCATGACAACAAATTTATTGAAGGTGTGAGAATGATAATTCTAAAGAAGGACATTACTTGCCTCACCACACCATATTGAAAGATTCAATTACTACACTATCAGGATCGTATTCCAATGTAGTGCCATGGCAAAGGCAAATAGTGTCTCACTAAACGATTGCCTACAAACTGGCCCGAGTCTAACACAAGGACTCAATGACGTGTTGTTATGGTTTCGTCTAGGAGCCTACGCATATTCAGCTGATATAAGTAAGGTTTTCCTCAGAATAATTTATATGTTAACTATTTCCAAGAAACTAAAGTGATGAATCAAAGCTAATTAAAATATATCATGAGGCTAATTGCAAATTACTGGGAGCCAATATGCCTCTCCAGTCTTGGGCTTCCAATAATGAACAACTAAATCAGTTAATTAATAGAAAATGAATTTCTGGGGTACAAAGTACCTCACATTTTGAAAGTCCTTGGTATGGAATGTGACACTTTTTCTGATGAGTTAAACATTAAATCAGTGGAAACTAATAATTCTATTGTAACCACGAGGAAGTTATTATCTTTTGTCAGTAAACCATTTGACCCTTTAGGCCTGATCAGCCCCATTTTATTTAAGGGCAAACTCCTCATGCAGGAATTTTGGCAAACAAAAATGGGTTGGGATGATTAGTTGCCTAATGACTTGCAAGACAAATGGCAGCAGATAACAATGGATCTAAATATTCTCTGTACCCTTAAATTTCCTCGTAATGCCATAGGAATAAAACAACCTATAAAATTGCATGTCTTTTGCGACGCCTCAAGAAAGGCATATGGCTCAGTAGCATATTTAGTGAACACAAAGCAATCAATACTGCTTACTTCTAAAGCCAGAGTGGCCCCGCTAAAGAAGCGGTCATTGCCAAAACGGAATTAACGGCTTTGTTGGTAGGTGATTGATTGGCTCATTACCTGACCAAGACACTAAACATTATTCACTTCTCTGACATAGTAGTGTGGTCAGACAATGAGGCAATCTTACAATGGTAAAAAACAATCATAATAAAGCTCCTATGTCAGTAACAGTCTTAGGAAGAATCGAGAGTTGTCAGCAGAATATAAACCGAGATATGTACCAATAAAGTATAACCCAGCTGACTATCTCTCACGAAATTTTTTTTTTTTCTTTCATTATTTAAGAAATACAACATAAATTAAAGTATATAAAAGTGTTACAAGACAAGTTGACATTGCAATTCGTAGTGAACAAGTGTCCCAAAAGTATAGAATATGATCTGTAAAAACCCCTGAATGTTACACTTAACGTCCGTTAAACTATTTACAAAATTTGGAGAATAATTTTACATTAAAATACAGGGGAAATCATGACAGTTACATATATTTTATATAACTCCCAGTAAACAAATTCACCGAGCATGAGCTAAACAACTGTTTATTCCGACAATTAGTTATTTTTTTTTTTTGCGTCTTCATTTAAGAAATACAACATAAATGAAAGTATATAAAAGTGTTACAAGACAAGTTGACATTGCAATTCGTAGTGAACAAGTCCCAAAAGTACAGAACATGATCCGTAAAAACCCCTGAATGTTACACTGAATGTCCGTTAAACTATTTACAAAATGTGGAGAATAATTTTACATTAAAAGACAGGGGAAAGTATGACATTTACATATAAGTTATAGAATTCTCAGTAAACAAATTCACCGAGCATGAGCTAAACAACTGTTAATTCGACAATTGAGCCCATGAACGTTCAAAGTAGCACAAGTAAAGTGAACAGGCTACCCGAATGTTATATGAGAGAAACCAAAAATTACCCGTTATCCATCGAAACCTCACCTGACACTAGTTTAGTGTCTGCTTTTCCTTTCCGAAATCTAAGTTTAATATTTGCACTCGCGTCACGACTCTGTTCATGTTCCACAAGATCCCACCATACCTTATCACTGTGCTCGTTACCATGATCCCCACGCACTGTTCGTACTGTGCCCTCGCTACGCGGCGGTGACTCTTCCTGGCCTTGGTCACGGTGAACGTCAACGGTAACAACCTGCTCAATACTCCGAGTTGATGTTCTCTTACGTTTCTTCACATGACTGGGTGCAGAACCAGCCTTCACACCACCCGTACCCTTGCAATCAGACCATACTGAAGAGGGTGGAGTTGCCTTCGTCACAGGCAGTTCTACATCACTATCCTCCATGGAGTCATCCTCCACATCCGGTTGACAACCAGGTACTTTGTCCATCGTCACCTCACCAAGGTCAGCGCCGCCGTTGTCATCGCTGCTCAGCGCAGCATCATCGCCTATGTCATGGGCGTCCACACGTATAGACGCTAAGGAAATTAGTCAAAACCAAGGTGTGGTTTAATGGACCCCAGTGGCTGGTCAGTGGTCAGTGCTCAAAACAAAATCCACAAGTCATAGTGACCAATATCACTGTCCCCACTGAGACAACAGAACCCCCCCGATCTTTGGCTATTGATTCTAGTCAATATTCTAGTTTCCGTAAACTACTAGGGATCACTCAAATAGTGTTTGAATTTCTTAAGAAAATAGGAATCAGATACCAATTCCATAGTCCAATAAAATATTGGGATAAAACAAGTGCAGATGGAAACCTTTGGGAGAAATTATGAGAATCTCCCTGATATATTAGTAAAATCTCTAGGCATATGGTTTGACACAGTCAATTATAATATGTTACAATGTGGAGGACGTTCACAACATGCAGACGTTGATTTCGATGTAAAGAATCCCATACTCCTTCATCACCACTTCATTAGTAAATTAATAGTACTACATTATCATGAATATGGCACTTTACAACCTATAGTGTTAAACAGTCACTGATTTAAGGCAGAAGTTTTGGCTTCCCAAGGTCGTCAAACTGTTAAGTCAATAATTAAATCTTGTGTAATCTGCCAGGGGTATGACGCTCGGGTGTGTCCTTACCCAGGACTTCCACCATTACCTAGAGAACTA
>WNGS01166886.1:52248-59748 GCA_020271785.1 Procambarus virginalis | reverse complement strand
TATAACCTGAAAGCACTAAACAGTTCTTTACTATGCTATGATTTAAACAGCTTTCATCTTTCATTTTATACCCGCGTTTTGGGTGAGGTGATATGTTACAACAGTTTTTAATGAGGTGAACAAAACTTTCAACAAAGGACAGAACACGAAAACAATGGATATTAACTGGATATTAACTGGGTAAATTGAAGGTATGAATGGAAGTAACTGCGGAAGGGCCTATTGGCCCATATTTCTTGATGCTTCTATATTCAAGACCCCGCTCCAATATAGAAGCATCAAGAAATATGGGCCAATAGGAATGATACTGAAATATGGGCCAATAGGACCATAGGAATGATACTGGACAGAGTATACAGAGACGAGAGTACCCCCAAATTAGACATACCTGAGCCACACTTGAAGAGTCTTCTCGAAGCATGTACAAAGGAAGCCCCTTTCATCAGTCCACAAGGAGACATGTATTTACAAATAGACGGAGTAGCAATGGGCTCCCCCTTAGGAGTTTTATTTGCTAATTTTTATATGGGAACCATCGAAGACAGGGTCTTTAGTAGCAGACAAAAACCAACTGTATATTGCCGTTATGTAGATGACATATTCGTAATAGTAAAAGACTCAGATGAACTAATTGACCTAAAAAGACATCTAGAGAGAGAGTCAGTACTCCGATTCACACATGAAAATAGTGAAAATAACAGTCTGCCATTCTTGGATGTACTAATAACAAAAAGAGGAACCTCTTTAAGCACCAACGTATATACCAAGCCCACCAACATAGGATTATGCCTGAACGGTAGAAGTGAGTGCCCCCAAAGATACAAAGCCAGTGTTCTCAATGCTTATATTCGTCGAGCGCTTACCCACTGCTCTGAATGGAGCAACGTGAGTAGAGAGTTTGAAAGAGTAACTCAGGTATTGGTGAACAATGGATATAGCAACGCGGAAATAAACGCTGCTATAAGGAGACACTTGGACCGTTGGTATAATCCAGAACCTAGAACAGAAACCACAATACCTCCAATAAAATTATATTACAAATCAACCATGCACAGTGAACATACAAAAGAAGAAAGAATAATGAAAGAAATAATCCGTAAAGGAGTAAAAAGCACTACTCCTAACCAAAACATAAACCTGACAATATTCTATAAAACCAAGAAGACTTCCGAACTCCTTATCAAAAACAGCCCGAAGCCGACAGAGAACCCTCTACAGCAGTCAAGCGTTGTATACATGTACACTTGCCCCCACGAAGGATGTAACCTTCAATCTAAGTACATAGGTATGACGTCGACCAAACTGACGAGGCGTTTGACATGCCATCTTCAATCCGGTGCCCCTAGGAATCACATGAGACAAGCCCATGACATCACCCTAACAAGAGAAATGTTGAACAAGAATACATGCATAATAGACAGAACCCAAGATGCAAGAAGATTACAAATTCTTGAAGCAATTCACATAAGAACAGAACAACCTACCATGAACACCCAAATCACGGAACTATTTACTCTTCCCACAATGAGAGTAAGGACAAGACCAGAACATAACGATGCCAACACAGAAGACAATGTTCAACATAACAGGCCAATTACACTGGATTAATCTTTGTATGTAGATGCCAGCTGCCTCGTATGGGCCAATAGGCCTTCTGCGGTTACCTCTATTCTTACGTTCATATGTTTCACCCCATTTATCCCCTATGTATCCCCTATGTTTTCACCTTTATTGTTTTATCACCTGACCCAGTGCGGGTATATAATCAAACCACATTGTAACATTTCCTCACTTGAGAATGAACCATGGAGGTTCGAAACGTCGTGCAAATTGTTTAAATAAGTGTAATACATTCTATAGTAATCCACATCTTTTCTTCACCCAGAAATTACGAAAATGAGTTTTGGAGAACTCCTGTTTCAGCTAAGCCCTGATGCTAAGAAAATAGTTAGAGGGATAGAAGCCCTAAATCAGAAGATAGTAAATACAGAATATGCTGTCATATATATATATATATATATATATATATATATATATATATATATATATATATATATATATATATATATATATATATATATATATATATATGTCGTAACTAGTAGGCATGTAACATGGGGGGGGGGGTTATCGTCTCTGATTTTCACTTTTCTCTTCTAACCCCTCTGCCCGTATTCTATTTACCACTCTTCTGCCGAGGGACTCCAGAGCTACTCTTAGCTGAATCCCACACCACTTGGTCTCAGCCGTTTTGACCGGCTAAGATTCTACAGCTTCACGATGTAGTACAAGACTCCTAGCAAAATGTTGACCTTCTTCTGCTGCCACCACCAGACCATTAACATGAAGCTCAATAACCGAGGTGGACCAATTAAGCGCTCAATAAACCTTGGGGCTTGATCCTCAAATTTCTTATAAGGAGGGAAGAATCTACGTTAAGTGTGGTAAATATTAGCAAACAAAGGGATAGCTGAACTCTTAATCTTGCTCAGGCTCGCGGCCCAACTGAACTCAGACTCATGGAGACTACGTGACGAGGACAATGAGAACATAGAAATAATAAAATGCAAATTACTAACTAAATATTTATTCAAAATCTAAATAAAAGTACTCTCTATAGTTAACACTCCCTAGATCTTAACACTCCCTAATGTAGGCATGAGATGAACTACTTCCAAATACAAAACTATAGCAACAATACCTCTTAATGCGACCAGCTGATGTTAGGCTGATCTCTTTGGAGAGGCGGGTGGATGACCTTCTCCAGTTGTTGACCAAGACCACACTGTCTTCTACCACCCTCTCCTCACCACGAGGCTGGAGGGGGGTAGTCCTATGCCAGGTTCACTAAGTTTACTAGCAAGGTTTAAGTTGAACAACTAATCTCTGTTGCACTGAACACCCCAGATGGTTGAACTCTTTTGAACTGATGGTCATTGCACAGGCATCTTAGGGAAAGGCTATTTCCAATTACAAAATGGCTATTCGACCTTTGAGAATTACTAAATGTGGAAGGCTTTGGTGACCCATGACTGCGAGGTCGTCAAGGTCGCTCTGCGCCAAGGGCTAGTCTCGGCTAGTGACGTCACTGATGGTGATTTACTCAGTATTCTGACAATTTAGGATACTCTTGATACTTTAAACAGAAATACTTTAGAATACAATTTGAATGAAGACTTGAATTTCTCTAAATTACTGAATTCTATAAAATATTTCATTATACGTTGCTTAAGACAAAGGCGCCAGCCATTTTTGTGATCTCCACTGCTAATCCCAGAGAAGAGGCCTTTCTGCTCGGATCAGGTCAAACTACCGCGTCACTCCAGCTTTCCAAACCCCCATGTCTATGAGAACCCATACTAAATAATTTCTACAACAAAGCAAGTTTGTTACAACCCCCCCCCCCCCACACCTGTAACTTAGTAAACCTTGTTTTTGTTGTAGAATAAAAATGAGGTTTAGTATCCAAATCCTCAATATAATCAATAAACTCATGCTTCAAACAAAAGCTAACCTATCTATGAAAAAATGACAATCATCAGATTGTCCAGCAACATCACAATAAACATCTTCAAATTCATCAATCTCTCGGCTGTCATTTGACAGCAATCCTCCAACATCAGGAAACATACATCCTACTCTTAACTGACATAGCTAAATAAAACATCATTAATCTAACAGCAAAGACTAGCTATTAAAATTCCTTGACTCTTCACTAGCCAACCTCGTGTGTTCCCTAGAGCAGGACACACACAATGCACAACATTAAACATAAAAATATGACTACAGACTGAACTTTCAGTCATCCGGGAGCATACCATTGAACTCTACGAAGTTCACATCTGTGTACTATCCACTCCCCAGTCAACGTCAACCTTGACATTCTAAATAAAAACACACCTAGTTTTTATTACATATATCGAAAAATATTAAAAAAAAAATTTCTACTATAACTATATCACAGGTAACAGCTGATTGCACAGCCAAGTGTCCTCACTCTAAGAGTGTCAATGTTTTTATTGGTCCGCTCCTCCTGTGTTCAAAAATTCAGAAAAAATAGCACAACATAATTTTCCATAACCGTTTGTTCTGGGCTTAGACAATCACACAGGAGGCTTTGATTTTAATTTCTGACCAAGGTATAGAGTAGACGTTTCATATATCACTATACCAGAATAAAATTTATTTTAAATCTGTTTTTCAACATTTAAACAAAAGTGTCCAGATTTGCCTTATAAAGGTGTTCAGAGCCACTTTAATTTAACTTTTCACCAAATGTTCATATTGAGTAATTTAAAAAAATCGATGCTGATGGACGCTGAATGTAGTCGCTGACGATTATGGTGTCGATCTTGCTTCTTCCATGCGTAGACGTCGATACCTGGTCCTCTTGTACTCCCATCCGGTACTCTTGAATGACGACAGAGTGTAGTAGAGCGGAGTGTCAAGTGACAGCTGTAGAATACTGTTACTTCAACCATTGACCTGGCTCCCGACAGTCCACACGTCTTCGTATCATTCACAGTTCACATGGCAATCTTGATGTTAAACTTGACAGCGCAGATGACCACAGCAGAACAGGACTGGATGTACCAACGATGTCTCGTAGCAGTAGTGGTGTCAAAAGGTCGTTGACGCGAGTTGCATGTTTGCAGAACAGGTGAATCCCGTCTTCCATCATTGCTAACGTCATCTCAGGCGTTTCTTGATGTCACCAGGTAATAGGCCGTAAACACCAACTGTGTATACCCTTGTACCGCTGACTTTAGGCCAAGGAAGGCAATTTTGCGACTTTCTATGGCGAGTCCCGGAATGCAGTAGGGAGACCGTGCCTTCCACCTGTGACTGCCTTAGTTCCGCTTTCTTGTTACTTCAGACGACGTAATCATTTATCTTCCGTAATCATTTATCTATTTTCTTGACCTCTCCTCCATCACTGCTGGTATGGCTGCAGTCTTGATGACGCAGCAGGTTGGTAGTGGTGACCTCGAGACGGCTACCCTGGTTTATGTGGTGACGCCCGGTGACTGCTGAAATGTGGACAGCTCGCTGACCCTGACACCCTCGTTAGTGACGTGAGGCGTCGGTGGGGTGACTCTTGGATAGTCACCCATCCCAAAGTAACTGAGGTATGGGTTACTGGGTCTGGTGGGGGGAGGGCTTTGTGTAACGTGCCTCCCCTCTTGGTCTTTACAGACAAGGGTTCACGTGTGGCTGGAACAACTGGGTAAGTGTACCAATCAGACCTGGGAACAGACAGACACAACACAGCGGAAGCATAGGTATACTCTGAGTTTGGTGGAGGTGCAGTGTCGATGGCACCGGAGCAGAGCGCGGTGTCGCAGGCCCCAGAGCAGAGCACAGTGTCGGGGACGCCGCAGCAGAGTGCGGCCCCTGGCAAAGGGACACAAACAAAACAAGGCCCCAAAATCTGTTGGTATTACAAATGGGCAACCTGTAAACATGGGGTATCGGGAAGAACAAATGGAACATGTAAGTACAATCACCCTAAAACGTGCAGAAACCTCCTCAATACAGGAAAATGTACCAAAAGCTGTGAATTCTTTCACCCAGAAATTTGCAAGAACTCTTTGGACAGGAAAGAATGCTTCAATGCTGAATGTCCAGCTTATCATATAAGAGGTACCAGGTGAATAAAAACCGACAGACCGCCACAATGAAAACAGCCACTACTCCATCGACCGGGATAATTTTTTAGCGAAAGGAGGAGGAGAAGAATGGCTAAAAATGACCAGACTCTACCACCAGCTCGGTCAAATGTTAGAGAGGACGCAAACACAGTGGCCTCCTTACCAGAGCCTCAGATATTAACACCAAGTAAGGCATCCAGCACTTCCACTAACACGATAACATCATTTATATTTGCCAACATCCTGGGTATAAAAACACGCAAATCCAACAAAGTTCACTTTATAGATGGTCTCCTTCATGAGGCAAATGCAGTGTTTGCAGCCCTAACAGAAACCCACACAAAGGACTACCATGATGGTGAAATATGGATCTCAGAGTACAATCATTTCAGATGTGATAGGAAACACCGGCTTCAGGGTCAGGTCAGCCTCTACATCAAAGACACACTCATCTGTACTGAGCTGCTAAACACCTCAAATGATATGGTGGAAGTGCTGATAATCAAAATAGAGATCCTAAATGTAGTTATTGTCCTTGTATATAAGTCACCGGAGGCAAACCCTCAGCAGATTAAATACCATCTAATGAAAATAGAACACTTCTTGGAAAACCTCACAAATCCAGCTCCGAACATCATCCTGCTTGGGGACTTCAACCTACGGCACCTGAAATGGAAGCACCTGGCTAATATAGTAATATCAGAAAGAATACCAGGAAGTAGCCTAAATGAACAGGCACATGCAAATGACCTGCTTCGGATGTGCGACAGGTTTGCCTTAAACCAGCAAATAGTAGAACCAACTAGGAAGGAGAACACGCTGGACCTCATTTTCACTAATAATGATAAATTGATCAGGAACATAATGATTACAAATACCTGTTATCCGGGACCCCAACTTAATTGAAGTTATGACAACCATAGGGAATAGACCTTCAAAACCAGTCCAGATTCCCGGTGGAGGAGATTTCAGCAAATTCAACTTCAATAATAAACAGATAAACTAGGAGCAAATAAACCAGGACTTCACAGAAATAAACTGGGAAGAACAGCTAGAAAAGACAAACCTGAACCAGTGCCTGGAAAAAATAAGCACAGTAGCACTAGAAATATGTTCAAACTGCATCCCCCTGAGAAAAAAGAGGAAGAGATGCAGATTGGAATGGGAACGTCGTTCCCTATTTAGGCGAAGAAATCGAATCGCGGAACAACATGAGAGTCGCACCCTATCTCAAGAACGGCGTAGAAGGTTAGGTAGAGAAATAGAAACAATTGAACTCAAGCTACAATAATTATACAAAACCCAGGAGAGGCAAAGAGAGCAAAAGCCATCAGTGAAATAGAGAGAAATCCGAATATTTTTTCTCCTATGCAAAATCAAGATAAAAACCACATCTAGTATCGGGCTCCTGCGAAAGGGAGATGGAACTTTCACCGATGACAACAAAAAAATGAGCGAGCTACTGAGGAAGCAGTACGACTCTGTTTCAGCGAGCCATTAAAGCACTAAAGATTGATAACCCAAATGAATTTTTCATGGATATGATACCAACATCAATCATATATCAGACGTCACCCTATCCCAATGGATGTTGAAGAAGCCATAAACAGTATGCTATGCACTCTGCACCAGGCCCGGATTCTTGGAACTCCATATCATCAAGAACTGTAAAAAAAAACTATCGCAGGCCCTCACATTCTGTGGAGACAAAGCCTAGATACTGGCGTTATCCACCTGATATACTAAAAACAGCAGAGATAGCACCACTTCATAAGGAGGAAATAAGGCAGAGGCAAAAAATTACAGACCGATAGCACTAACATCGCACATCATAAAAAAATTTGAGTGC
>WNGS01166886.1:27607-51248 GCA_020271785.1 Procambarus virginalis | reverse complement strand
AGTTCATTTTCTCCTTTTTATTTATGGTCTGATGCCTAAAAGCGTTTCACAAAGACTTCTCACAGATTACAGCACGAAGATATTGATCTTGAAGTAAAACATCTTGTTTCCTCCTGCAGAATCATTGGAAAAGCAGATTGCTTGTACTTTACATTCCCGAACACTGCACTTTTCATGGGGGGGGGGGGGTACTAGATTTTCTAATCTTTTTGTGACATTAGTGTGGCTTCCACAAAGTCGCCAGACTGTTTGTCAATACTGAAATTCAGTATTTCCTGCCGGAGGTACCGTGCTCGGGTATTCCATACCCAGGACCCCCACCCTTCCCTATGGAACGAGTAGTGCACTTTCGTCCTTTCGAAGCCACAGGAGTTCACTTCATAGGTGCTATAATCCTAACTGGCACCAGTGATAAAATCCTTATTAAGGCCTACATTTGTCATTATACGTGTGCCACCACTTGGGGAGTGGACTCCTGATATGAGTGCAGAATCATTTATCCAGGGGCAGGCGATGAGTTCCAAACGTGGCTAAAGTATGTTGACCAGACCACACACTAGAAGGTGAAGGGACGACGACGTTTCAGTCCGTCCTGGACCATTCTCAAGTCGATTGTGATTCACAATCGGCTTGAGAATTGTCCAGGATGGACCGAAACGTCGTCGTCCTTCACCTTCTAGTGTGTGGTCTGGTCAACATTTTCCACAGGTTTTTCTGCATAAAGATCTTGCCCTAATTTGATGATATCTGACAACGGGTCCAATTTGGTGGCTTATGAAACATGCCTGAGTGAGATCTGGGACCACCCAGTTGTTCGCACTACCCTGAATGAACGGCAGTGCTACTGGAAATTTATACCACCCAGAGCAACGTGGCATGGAGTGTTGAATGAGAGAATTGTTGGGACAGTGAAATGCTGTATAAGGAAAACCTTGCAATGCCAAAAAAATAGAACTCCACACCGTTGTCACGGAACATTGAATCCAGAGGCAATAACCGACCACTGACTTACCTTTCTGATAACATCTCACAACATGAGTCACTTAGTCCATCTCATTTGATGTATGGAGAACCTCTCAACCTTTTTGCGACCCTCAGTGATGAGAACCCAAGAGCTCCTTCATACATTGGGGAGAGCAACTTTGTTCAGCGTCATAAAGATCTGTTGCAAATAATCAGTCGGTGGAATGAAGTTTAGGATCTGGAGTATTAACTGCGCTGCATGATTATTACTATGGGGCTACCAACACCTGTAACATAATACAGTTACAACCTGTCGATATTGTTCTGGTGGACAGCGAAAGCACATGCTCAGAGTGCATATAGACCGTATTGTCTCTGTTCACCCAGATAGCCAAGGAATTTGAAGATAGTAAAAGTGAAGTACAAAGCCACCACTAGCCTCATGTCAGTAGAAAAGTTAGCACTATTGGAGTTGGCTGGAGAAGAAGTAATGAGAGACCTACACAACTCTCAACTATAATAAGGGACATTAATACTGTATGTAATGCCACACACAAGTGCACATTAAAATTAAAACAATATTTTAATAATTCTGATGAAGAGTAATAAAGTGTTCAGCGAGTCCTAAATAGTGGAATCCTACATGTATTCTCCCTCCCAGAATTATGTGGGAATTTCCCCCTCATAGATTATTAAAAATATTTAATTACATGTAATCCAGGAAAATATATTTTCTGTTTCTTAAATTTATTGAACTAAATTTGAATTTAAATTTCTCCTAAATAGGAGGATTTAATTAATTGGTATATTCATTATGAAAGCAAATGAACTGTGATGTCACCAAATTTTTATGTAATAATCCTTATATGGGTCTATTTACAAATATTATTCATACAGTCTAAGGAGTGATTTATGCTTATTTTCATTACATATATTAAATGAAATATATAGCAATAAATACAAAATCAATATCACTCCTTCACTAAAAGTATAAATTATCTCTCAAACAAAACGAGAGAGGAAGGATTGAGAGAGCAGCCATATTAATTGCCAAGACGAGTTACACGCTGTGTTTGTTCCCTGAGTTCTCGTAAAATCCCGTGAATTTTAAAGTTATACTTCACAGGGACATCGTCAATTATCGGGAAGTATCTCGTTTCCGGTTCTAGCACAAAGATTACAGTGACCATTCATCATCTTACAAGTGTAGTTCATGGTTAGAGGTATGACCGGCAGCCGACCACAACGGGTAAGACTTTTCCACAAATAAATTGTGGTATTTAACTGAATTTATATGTCTGTAAATATGCATGCATTATTTACAATGTAACATTATGGCAGGCTGAGGTTGGAACTGCGTTTATATAGTGAGTTAAGGGTTTCTAAACTTAGACATATTGCGGCATGGAAGTGACGCCACAAGCCACATAGTCTATGTGGAAGTAACCGGCCTGTGCGACTCATACGTGTTCAGACTGGAGCAACAGTCTCTGAGCCAGATAAGCTGTTGCTCCATATAATTACTAAATCAATTCACTAATACAATTTAAATAACCTGAATTATTTACTTAGTTTAACTAACTGATTTAATTAGTTTAGTTGAATTTAAATATAAAACACCCATAGTTGTGTTGATCTATATGTGTGAAATTTAAAAATACAGTCCACTAAGATTTCACTAAGCTTTTATGAAATAAATCTTTAATTAATTTAATTTTACAATTTTAAAATGTTGAATTAAATGAAATTAATAAAACTTCCCACGAGAGTGTAATTTGGTGCTAGTTGGCAATTGATGTGTTGCTTGGTTGCTTTATGTATAATGCTCGCCGTTGTCCAGTCTGTTGTTGCTGACGATTATTTTGGTGTTGTTTGTGAGTATATCTCTGGTGATGGTCTGGTTATGTTTATTGAGTATATGTTCTTCAATAGGTCCTTGCTGCTTGTACAGTGTTAGGCGTTTTAAAAGGGATGTTGTTGCTTTCCCAATATATTGAATTCGTTGCAGCTGACAGTCTCAAAGTGGTCATGTGAAGGCATAAAATATTGGTCTCTTTCAAGGAGTTATGTTCGGTTTCAGGAGAGCTCCTCATGAGCAAGTTGGCAGCCTCCTTGCTCTTATGGTATATTTATTTAATTAGTTCAATCTTCTAATATTTGGGACTTGCCAAAATATTGAGCATGTCACATCTAACAGTCACAAATGGGGCTGGTAAAGAAATAGACGACATTGTTTTTTTTAACGACTCTTTCAAGTCGTTCCATTTGTGATAGGATTTTTTTTTCATTAGAATAAACAATTTATTTCCGTTTTAGATTCTATTTATTTTTTCTGGAGCACTCACAAACAGTTCAGTTCCCCAATACCATAGCAAGTATCGTTACTACGGTTATTATTATTTCAATAATTGTTAAATTAATCATAGCACGTTAAAAAGAACTGGTGAATAGCCTCAGAGAAATGCAAAATTTGTTTCCACTAACAGTTACTTTCATGCTTTTGTTTCTCTCCCGGCAGGAAATACAGCTGTTCACGTGGCAGTGGAAGCTGGCAGAGTAGAGGCTGTGTACGGCCTGCTGAAGTTCTGCCCGAATCTCTCCCTCCGTAACTCTCAAAGTTTGTGCCAAACTACATTTTGTAAAGTATCTATGAAAACACAGTTTTTTCACTGTATGTTTCCTATAAGGTTTTATATTTTATACATCCGAAGAGATCCAACGAATTTTTGTTACCTTGTTGTGCCTGAACATCCAGAAGTTTCGTAGAGTTACATGAGTGTCTTACATAAGTGTGATAGGCCTAGCTTTATTTGTTAAGAAGAATGTTTTTGAAAATTTCTTGGTTGAAACAACTGCAGGTCTTCATTAGTTTTAGCAGCATCAACTCCTCACTACAGCTGAAATTTGTATATTTGATTTTTCATTGGAGGGTACCTTGATACCTTGAGGTATCAAGGTATCAAGGTAGGTATGAGGCATCTGGGGTGTGTCAGGGTTAGTGTTCTCTCAGCTACTGCTACTGACATACACATACAACCATACCTGATGGCATCGGCAGTGACGGGAGACATGTTGGTCAACATGTGCACTGAAGCAGAATACAACGCTATTTACAAACCAGTATTACCCTGTAATGTAGTGAAGGGCCAAGAAAAGAGATGATGGTGTACAGAAGCGGAATGATTTTCCTTGTATGTAAAGGGCGGATATTTAATCAATATAATAAGAAAACAATAAATAAATTACACAATGTAAGTCCACAACAAAATGATATTGCCCTACACACAGAGTGGGAACTCAGCGGGAACATGACCCCCACTACACAGAATGTAACACAAAATAAGGTACCCTGGCAGACCTAGCACTCAGACCAGCCATACTGAATGCTAACAAATTATCTAGCTGGGACAGCCACGTCATCGTACAGAAAGAAGCAACAGCTTTGTTTGAGGCAACACTAACTCCCTGTGATCATGCTCACCTCACATCTGTGCAGGCTCCCCATGCAGGGGACGTTATTTTGGCAGTCTCTATGACTGTGAAGGGCACATGTTTTGATCCTCAGCAACTCTGTATTGCTGACGCCCTCCGCTTTTCTACCCCAAGCCACATTGTATGTAGGTGTATTTGCAGTGAGGCAGATGCAGACGAATATGGATCACACAGTCTGCGCTGCAGAAAATAAGTGGGTTGGCACTGAAGACCCGACTTAGTCAACGACATCATTAACAGGAGCCTTACATCTTCCCAGTGTCTAGCAGAGAGCACAGTAACCTAATGAACTTTAACTTTCCTGCTCTTTCTGGTCGACCTGATGGAATCACACTACACCTATGGAGAAATGACTGATGAATGGTGTGAGTACATTCATATCCACTTTGGCAGCCACGTAATCCCCCTCTTTGTTAGTTAAGCAGGAGCTGCGGCAATACACAGTCACAAATCAATCAAGAACGCAGAAATAGATCACCTTTGCAATTTTGTTCTGAATGGTTCTGAGACTCGAGGTCCATAAGGAGAATGTGCAAGGTTTCTCAAGGATTTTGGTCCCAGGCTCGCCGAAACAACAAGTGACCTTAGAGTGGCGAGCTTTCTTCTCCGTCGCCTCAGTGTGGAAACTTCTGTAACTGACGCCTGCATTAACTGACTCGGCCACGGTAGAACAAAAGTTGACCAGCCCAGAACTCTTCCAAGCTCTCTGAAAGGCTCTGGAGGCCCCAAACCGGGACCCATCCAGGGTTTTAGAGTTAACTCGACCACACTCGAGCCTTCAGTAATTGAGTTCTCACTCATACGCCTCAATAATGAACGGCATTACTGTAGGAGTTCAAAGGAAGCTTCTTTCATCATTCAGCAAGGTAACATGTATCTACAGATAGACGGAGAAGCAATGGACTCCCCTCTTTTAGTGCGATTTGCAATTTTATACATTATAACAATCGAGGAAAGAGTCTTCAGTAATGGGCTAATGCCAAGTGAATACTGCCGTTATGTCGATGACATATTCGTAATAGTAAAAGACCAAGAAGAATTAATTGATATGAAAAGCAATCTAGAAAGAGGGGTCAGGATTACGATTCACCCATGAAAATAGTGAAAATAACAGTCTGTCTTTCCTGGATATATTAATAATAAACATAGGAGCATTTCTGAGCACTGGTGTCTATACCAAACATACAAACACAGGATTATGTTAAACAGTAGGAGTGAGTGACCCAAAAGATTCAAAGCCAGTGTTCTCAACGCTTATATCCGTCGAGCCCTTACTCACTGCTCTGAATGGAGTAATGTGAGTAAGAAGTTTGAAAGGATAACACAGGTGTTGGTGAACAATGGATATAGCAACCATAAGATAAACACTAATATAAGAAGACACTTGAACAGGTGGTATAATCATAAACAAAGAACAGAAACCACAACGCCTCTAATAAAATTAAATTACAAATCCACCACGCAAAGTAAACATAAAGAAACAAGAAATAATCGACAAAGGAGTAAAACTCCTAACCAAAACTTAGACACAATCATATACTATAAAGCAAAGAAGATCATTGACCCCATTACAAACAGCCCGAATCCGACTGAGAACCCTTTACAGAAGTCGAACGTGGTATATATGCACACCTGCCCCCATGAAGGATGAGGCCTTCAATCTAAGTATATAGGTATGCGTCGACCAAGCTGACAAGGCATTTGACCCGTCAACTTCAATCAGGTGCCCCTAAAAATCACATGAAACAAACCCATGACATCACACTAACAAGAGAAATGCTGAATAAATATATGTTACGCAAAACCCTATATGTAAGATTGTAAATTCTAGAACCCATTCACATAAACCGTTGAACGACCCACCATGAATACTCAAATAATGGAACTATTCATTCAACCCGCCATGAGAGTGAGAACAAGACCGGAACGTGAAGATGCCAACGTTGATGACAATGCCCAAAAGGTTTCTCCCACTACACCTAACTAATCTTTGTTTGTGCTTCTAACCTTTACTTCTTACTCCTCTCCTAATTGTATGTATTCGTTATTGACCTATGCTTCTTACCTTATACACCTCACCAATATGTATGTTCCTAACCTCACAAGGGTATAAATCCAATACACCAACCGAACAGTCCAGTTCACAGTTACAGCCCCGCTCCTGTGCCAGGTAAGTCCACTACGGGCTCACAATAGCCCTTGCTACTTGCAACTTTTGGTTCCAAGTGGCGAATCTTAAAGAACAACAAACCGAACAGATATCAGACTCGCAATACAAGGACATGAAATTGAATGAGTTACCTCTTTTGAATACCTAGGAGTCATAATAGACAGACAGTTGAAATTCACTCAAGAAATTTAATATCTTTGCCAACGTTGTAAAGCCAGAAACACAGCTTTACACTCCCTGACAAGTCTTAGAGATGGTGCATCTCTACCAGTACTCATAATGTACTACGTTAAAGCAGTTAAGTCACTCATTGACTTTGCTGCCCCTGCTCTTACATCCCTCAGTGATAACCAATGGGAGAAACTGGAAGTGTCTCAAAATGATGCTCTCAGAATAATGCTGGGAGCACCTATATGGACGCGTCGAGAGAATCTAAGAATGGAAACCAACTTCTTCTTCTTCTCGAGAATATGTGCGGTTTGCATGAGGGAGACTCCCCGCACCGGAGGGCGGAGTGATGAGGTCACGGGGGCAGCTGATCAGACGTGAACTAATACTTCTCCGGGAACTTGTATATCGGAAAGCGCAAGCAGTACGCCTCCCAAACCATCCACGTGTCATCGGGCACCTGGCCACCAGGCGGAGGCATCGGCTGAGACATCTCATTCGGCACCCTATACACAAACTCCTTCACCCGCGACACCCAGACAGTGGACGAACACCACGGGACCGGACGAACCCGGCATCCCGATAAGGGCCCAACAAAGGAACCCCACAGGGCACGACCACAGCTGCTGGGACTAGGCGAACCCCAGATCGGGGCAATGAAGGAGGGGGAACCACAAGGGATGCAGGCACTGCATCGACCCCACCACAGGGCACAGGTGCCGAGACCCCCCGCCGCACATCTTTCCTCAACATCACGACAAGTTCCCGATCATCAGGGACAACCCCACACTGCGGAGATCCAACAGCAGGTGACGCAGGAGGGGGGACACAGGTAGCCACCTCTGAGCCCCTCACAGCACCATCATCCTCGGCGGGGGGCGCCAGATCACCATACTCTCCAACCATCTCCCAAGGCACACCACGAAGGGGAGACACACTCCGAGCCCGCCGCAAACGCTTCGAGACAGGCCACACCACCACCACTCCCAGCAGGCCCCGCCGCAGGCACAGCCACCATCTTCACATCCACACAGGGCACACCCGCACCGTCCGAAGAGTCCACAGAAGCCACATCCCCCACACTGTCCGCATCATTCAGGGAAACAGCCTCAGAACACCGACGCGCACGCTTCTGCAAAGGGATGGAAAGAGCTGAACTACAGTCGCCAACACACACAGACACGACAGGCACCTCACCTTGCTGAAGCACCCCCTCCAAAACAGCAGAACTCGCGTCCCCGGGAGCCAGTATCACATCCACAGGCGGGGGCAGGACATGGACCTCCACCGGGACACCATTCACTACATACAGCGCAGGCGACGGCCCGACACCCACACACACCGGCTCAACAACCCCTGGGGCCACAGCAGTCACCTGACGAGTCACACGGGCTGGAGAACTCTCCTCAACAGCAGACAGGCAATCAGGCGCCTCAGGCACAGCACCCACACCGTCCTCAGAACCGTCCGAACGCATCAGGGGCGGAAAATCCTCCGCACGAAGAACATGCATCCGACCAGTTGCTCCCACGTCGCACGCCGCAGCCAAATGACCCTCGTGACCACACCGATAACAGGTGCGCGGTTGACCCCGGTACAGGCAGCGGATCGTGTAACCCAACACGGATATCGACGACGGGTCACTACACCTCAGCGACATCGTCATGGTGTGGGAGCCGTCAAGCATACCAACACAGTGCCCGGCAACGACCTTGTTCCAACGAATACTTAACACTGTCCCAAATCGTTCAAAACAGGAGGTTAAAAAGTCGTCCTGAAATTCGAAGGGGGCACCATGCACCGTCACAGACGTCAAGGTAACATTAAGATTTACCACCTTAATGGAGCAAGCAGTATCAGGGAGAGGGTAAACACGCCCCTCACAACGCTCGAGAAACGCCTGAAATGCAGCCTGGAGGCGGACTTGACCACAGCACGGTGGCCCTGAAGCAGCTGGATGCCCACCAGGTCAGACAGCTGCACATGCAGCACGTCCACCAGGGCGACATCAACCAATGAATGGTCCACTGGCACCGTAAATGCCAGACCAGCCGACAACGTCCTCTTCACTGGGGGGCAAGAAGTCTCCATGGCTAAGGCAAACGTCACCCTGTCAGTGGCAAACCACCACCAGCAGGGCAAACAAGCAATCACCCAACATAAACACTAGCCAGGAGTGGAGAGACCCCAGGAACTTCCGACCTGGCTGGTGGTCACCACACAACTCCGAAACCAACTTATCCGCCTTAGAAAATGGGATCAAACAAAGAATAGCCACCATAACAGTAAGACTTGTTGGAACCACCGCTAGACTGTCAATCGAAGACAGCATACACAGATCGCTTTACACAAACCTTCAGTATAGAACAAGTGCATGGACGGATAATCTAGTCAAGATTCTAGAGAAAGTTGACTTGAAACGGACCATTAAAAACAATGGAGACATTGACCATATCAACACTTTCGGCACACTACTGCTGGGGGAAAAATCGAGTTTAAAGGTAATCATTGAAGGATTACCAGTTAAAAGATCAGCATGTGACTCGCAGAGGCTCAAAGCTGTCATAGAACAACAAATGGAAACCATCTCGAGACCTACAACGACTCACATCTTCACAGACGGATCAGTTGATCAAGAAAGAGGTTCTGCTGGGGCAGCAATTTACACTACTATCCATGAAGCTTACTAGAGCATGAATAGTGGATGCTCAACATTGCAAACTGAATTATATGCCTAAAGAAGGCAATAAACTATTTAATTGAGAATAATTTACATGATGTCATCATTCATACCGACTCTAAATCTTCGCTCCAGGCATTGTTATCAAGCCAGCACAGAGAAAATATACAACTTGTCACAGAAAACCTACATATTGGAAAAGAAGCACACAATCTAGGGCTATCAGTTACCCTAAATTGGATACCAAGTTACATTGGCATAGATGATAATGCAAAGGCAGACTCTCTAGCAAAAACACTCACTGCTCTACCTGTTATACAAGTTAAAATCCCTCCAAGTTTTTCACAGATTAAGGAGCAAATAAAGAAGAAAACGCTCCCAACTATAAAAATTTCCCCACATACCCAAAGTAGCTGAAGGAAAATCCACGGCGATGTGGTTAGAACAAACCACTGTGTACTAGTCTCAAGCTTGGTAAAAACATATCCAGAGACATTGCAGTAGCCATACACAGACTCAGAGTTGGTTACAAGTGCTGTTGGGTGGTAATAAACTCAATAGTTAAAGAGTATCATATCACAGATGCAGAGGCACCACTATTAAATTACTTACTGGAATGTGACGCAACTGAAGACCTGCCCATCAAATTCAACATTATTCCAATGACAGCAGATGCATTAGATGCAAATTCCACAGTGACTACAAATATTAGAAAAGCAGTTGAAAAATGTAACACAGCAGTGAACACTATGCATCTATATACACCACCAAGATAATGTTATTAAAATAAGACTAAAACCAGTTCGCTAAAACAGAAGCTAAAAATAAAGGGGGAAAAGGAGAAATACCCACCTTCATTTAAAACTTTTACTCAAATATCTCAGTAACAAGGTTATCGCGACTAACTGTACTCAATTATGGGCTCACTATAGCCCTGTGCTACATGAACATTTTGTTCTGAGTAGCTAAATCTAAAACAACAACAACAACAACAACCGAACAGTCTAGCGAATATATTCTGAAGTCCAAAGATAAGACAGCTGTACCAATTCTTAAGAATTATAGGAAATGCGACGAAATCAAGGCTGAAGACAAAATAAGGAAAATCATTGTCCTCCACTGTTTCATGCACATGGCCTTATCTCATTTCGAAAAGCTGAATTATGTGGTGTCAGCAGAAAGATGCCAGGAAAAATCCCCAAATCATGAAACCCCACAAGTCCTTCTCACAGTAAAAAGACGGATTCCAAAAAAGGCTTGATCTTGGCATTTGGGGCGTGTTCCAACACAGGCCCTACACCACATTGCCCCTCAGATGCTTCAGACGTCAAAGATTTGGACATAACAGGGACGGCAGCCAACGAACGGCCAGTGAGGTGTGGAGTCTTCAGCCTGCCCCACGACACGAAAATATTCTTTGATAAACACAATGCTAACCAGCCCATTCAAGCTAAGTGTCCAAATTGCTCCAAGGCACACCACCCTTGGAACTAGAGATGCCCCCAAAAGGCTTAAAAGGATCCCGAAGAACCCTTACGCCTACAGCTGAGCAGCAGTCCCAACCCAAATATATACCAGTTCCCCTGCCCACAAAAACAGAGTAGAGCTTACCAAGACCAAAGCAGATGGAGAGGGTACATGACCCTCCACCATGGCCGATGGTGGTCTCCGTCCAGAACAAAGGGGTGGCTGGGGGTCACAAACAGAAAATAGTTCAACGTAATCGCCCGCCCAATGCATCCAGTAAACACACTGGGGGCATTGAAGATATGAGTGTCCGAGTTTCGACTGATAAGGTCCAAAGAGTAAACAGGCTCCAGACCAGTACAGCAATAAGTAATGTTCCTACTCAACTGGACACCCTATGGCCTATGCTTAAGGTCTTTGTCATAAGATTGGTCGAAAGTTTGCTGTCGGCATACGGTTTCAAGCAAACCATAGAGACTCATAACACAAATTAGCACAAGCTCAAGAAATTCGAAAAAACAATATCCTCACCTTCATGAATGCAAGGCAGGAAACACACTCCTAAAAAACAGGTAGAGTCCAGTTCTTCTGAAAGCGACTTTGATGAGTCAGTTTCAAGTACACCAAGATCCTCAACTCCAATTTCAACTTCCAATGAGTTCACCTGACTCCATGGATGCCACGGTAATATCACGAAATTCCAACAGTCTAGAGGACTAAAGATCCTGCAATGAATTGTGCAAGGGCTGTGCTCAAAATTGCAACACTCTCAATGCATAGCACCTCAGCTTCCACAAACCTACCAGAAGACTTCCCAGTCCGACCAAACAGTGGCTCCTTCCAACAGGCCACCTGGCCTCCACACTGGCGACTCAAGGACCACCAGCACCCTTACAGTCGCTTGCATCACGTGCAGGCATTAGCCCTGGTTTTATTCGACTAGCGGAGAGGTTTGCTGGGAGAAGGGGAAGGGGTAAGGAGGGGGAGTGGTAAGAAAAGGGGGAAGAGGAAAGGTGTAAGAGAAGGAAGGGGAAGAAGGGAGTGATAATATTATGGTGAAGTTCCATCTTTACTGCTCTTGTTCCATTTAAACACTCTTTCCCTGGTCCATAGGTATATTTATTGAAACAAACATTGTCCACTTTCCCATATTTTTCCAGTATGTGTATAATAGTTCCATTCAACATTTCAAATTGCACATCCCTCACAGAAACGTATGTACGTTTTGCTCAAAATAATCACCTGTACCGTTCCTTTCCCATTAGGTAAACTGATAATGTCATCATCATACTTCTTTAGAAACATTGCAATATTGCATTCTGAAAATGCAATATTGTTTTCAAATTTCACCACCACTCTGTTCCCTGGTAGTGGTTGGTAACCAAATATTTCGTCCGTCTTTATCTGTAACACATTGAAGATCGTCGTGCATACAAGGTAGGAATCAGCATTACAATTGAACTTGAGTCCTATGGACTCCTTCCTCTTGAGTGGAGGTGTGTAGGAGCCCATGATGGCACATATACCTCCCCCAGCGTGACGCTATCCACCCATCAGTCAACATGCCGGCCAACAGCGATGACAAACACGTCCACCCACCAGATGCCAGTAGCAGAGAGAAACAAAACACTCTGCTCACTACCACGTCCACGGCGAGACTCCAAAAGTTTCTTCGTGAAAGTGTCAAAAAGAAAGGGTGCTGAAAAATATGGTCTGTTAACCTTATTCCAACACAGATTAAAACAACTTTATGCAAAGGTCAATATGGAATTAGACATGTATGAAGAAATTATCATTTTTAAGGTCAGAAAATAAACACTGGCCCACCACGGTGGTGGTCAGCTGGGTACTGACTGTTGCCTGGTGAGTGCCTCATGACAACAGTCGCTGCTTGAACCAACCACTAATCAATTTATAATATTTATTTAATTCAGAAGTAAAATCAGAGATAAAGTTATTTAAAACATTATTATCTGAATCTTTATTTTTCTTGTTGTATTATATGAAGATGAACACACCATAGTCATCTACCATGGACATGCCTGTATAAACCAGCGTCCTAACACGTCATGACAACTATGTAGGCCTAATGTATATAGGCGCTAGCACTCACACAGGTCCCGTTACACTCCCTCTCCATCCCCCCTTTCAAAGCCCCTCTTCCCCCTCCTCCTCATTCCCTTCTCTTACCCCTCCTTTTCTCTTCCCTGTCCTACTCATTCCCCTTCTCTTTCCCCTCCTCCCTCCTTTTCCCCTTCCTCCTCATCCCCCTTCTCTTACCCCTCCTCTTTTCCTTCCTCCACATCTCCCCCTCTCTTTCCCCTCCCCCTTCTCTTACCCCTACCCCCCCTTCTCTTTCCCTTTCTTTTACCCCCTCCCTTCTTCACCCTCCTCTTCCCCTTCATCCTCATTCCCCTTCTCTTCCCCCTCCTCTTTCCCTTCCTCTTCATCCCCCTTCTCTTCCTCTTCATCCCCTTCTTTTACCCCTCCTCTCTCCCGCCTCCATATCCCCTTCCTCCTCATCCCCCTTATCTTACCCTCCTCCACATCGGCCCAACTGTGGTCCACAGAATCACAGAATCTGTAGCTTGGGGGGCGCTCCAAGATGGCGTCCTCTGAGACGTCCAACAAAATCTCCTTAAGACTGCCTCCCACAGTAAGCTCACACAGCTCTTCTGTTCCTAACTTGGGCCCACACACTCGCCTGGCAAGCTCCACACAAAGTCACATACTTATCCTCCTCCACCTGAGGATACAACTGTTTAGAGTTCCACACAGACACGACCACCACTCGTCTTGAGGTCGTCTCCAAATCTTCGTAAATACTGAGAGGTTACGTGTGTCACGCCCTTGGCAGCTTCCTCAACAGTTATGCACTGTAGCTGGCACTCAAACAATTCATCCAGGGCCGTATTCTTCAATATTCCCAAGAACACACTTCTACATCTGATGACTGTGGCAACTCAAATGGCGCTACTGTGATCGTTAACGTCACATAGCGTCCCAAACTGTCAACATCCTATTTCCAATAACAATGAAAAGATGCTTGTTATTTGCCTGTATTATTAAATCACTCATTGACGTTTATTGCATACATATCTTCCACTGACCTCTTAATTTCTGGTCCGGAAGGCAGAGTAACTCTCATCAGGTAGACTGGTTTCTCCAGGTAAACTGGGGTCATAACACTCCCCTTCCCCTATTTTTTAGAGTTATTCTCAGTGGCTAGGCTCGTGTCAACCACCACTTTATCTTGCTCTTTTACATGTCTCATGATCAGGTTATACTCTTGAAGTAACAGGAACCACTAGTTAACCTCTGATTTGCGTGCTTCATCTTACTCAGCAGTTCCAGGGGATTATGATCTGTATACACAGTAACTGGGTATCCTTCCCCACAAACGTATTCATCAAAATGCTTATGTGCCAGGACCAATGCCAATGTTTCCTTCTCTACCATACTGTATGATCTCTTATGCTTTGCAAAATTCATGGAGAAGAAAGACACAGGGCGATATATTTCGTCCTTTTGCTGCGTCAATACATCTCGGGCTCCTTCATCACTGGCATTCACAAACAACGCAAACAGTGCTCCAAAATCCGTCGACACTAATACAGGCGCCTCGGTCAATAATCTGTTGGTTTTATCAAACACCTCTTGAGCTACTCCATTCCATTCCAACGTCTTATTCTTAGATAACAAATTCATCATAGGAGTGGCTATGGTGGAAAAATTCCTTCAGAACCTCCTGTAGTATCCAATCATTCTAAAATACCTAAACAACTCTTTCTTTCCTTCCGGTACCGGGAAATTATCGATGGCTTCTACCATTGTCCTCACTGGAGCAACCTCACCTTGCCCTACCACATAACCTAGGTACTCCAGTCGGGCTCTTCCAAACTCACTCTTCACCAAGTTAAGAAGCCCGGTGATGGTGCACCAAAACTTCCTCAAACACAATTCTTTTGTGAGTAGTATTTTCGTGGTAAATGCTCCAACTTTTCTAATAGATCAACATCATTCCATGAACAGAAAAAAATAAAAAAATAAAAAATAAAAATTTCAAATTAGCTTTAAAAATATTAAAATGTCACCAAATGGTATTTTATTCATTGTGGTCTCAGAATGGCATATAAAGTTCAGTTTCCTTGCTGCAAAATATTGTTTGAGAGTATAGTTTACTGTAAACGATTTTTTCCATATAGCCATCGAAAAAAGCAGAATTTAGATACAAAAAATTAATAACTCAAATAGTAACTGGTTTAGCAAGGAAAGCAAGGAAACTTTAGAACTAAACACTTTGCACACATATGTAAAAATGGTGAGAATCGGTCAGAAACTGAATTTTTGAAGTGGACCCAAAGTTCTTTTTTTTTTTTAGAGAGAGAGAGACATAATTGAAGTTTTTAAGTTATCGACAATGAATATGATAGTTATAATAAATGAATTTTCTTGTATGTTTTAATTAACATTGCTTGGCACTCATACTCGAATATGTAAAGCTGTAGGTCTATATGTGTTGAAATGAAGTCAAGAAAAAATAACCAACCCAAAACAGAAGATATAGGGATAGGTTAGGGATAACAAACATATATATTGCAGTAACTTTATAGACCATATATAAGTGATAAGGTTCTCATCTGGTCCTCATTCATCAATATAACCTAAAGAGACAAAGAAAATATAGTTTGAAATCTGAATATAAATCGGCCCCAAAAAATAAAAGTCCCAACTTGTGCCACCTGTAGCTGAATAAAATTTAGACAAATTTCGTTCCAACAACCACATGCTTAATGCATTCTCCAGGATGTAGAAGTTACATGAAAATCCAATTAAAAACAAAAGGGAGAAAAAAGAGCTGATAAACTAGAAGTGGTTATCAGCTTTTTGTACAATGGGACATAAGAAATAAATACATTGCCCCATTGGGGCAATGTATTTATGTGATATATAATAAAATAGAGCATAATAACCTACTAACTCATTATTATGTTTGAAATCTGGCCCTCCAGGTGGCACCAACTGTATATCCACCTTGTAGTCCCTCCTTACCACTACTTGTCTTCTTTGCGCGCTTCGGACAAGTGCTTGTATCTCTCTATCTATAATTGCCAATATATAGGAAGTGTTATCGTTATTATCAGTACCAGCTGCCTCCAGTCTTGCACGCATTTATTTAAAAAAAATCGTAAAAAAATAATAACTTACTGGGATGAAAATTTCACGACTCTGATGGCAAATAACTGGAGATTTGTTTAAAATTACTCACTATTTTTCAAATGTTAAAAAATACTACGTCACCGGGCCCCTTAATAGTCATATTGGCCTTCTCTAATCGGCCGAACAAATCCAGTAGTCTATATGCACTCCCTCCAGAAGTCTGCAAATACAACAATGTCGTCGATGTACACAGTACAGCCCATTGCGCCATGCAACACCTGGTTCGTTGACCAGACCACACACTAGAAGTTGAAGGGACGACGACGTTTCGTCCGTCTTCGACCATTCTCAAGTCGATTGGACAATCGACTTGAGAATGGTTCAGGACACCCCGAAACGTCGTCGTCCCTTCATCTTCTAGTGTGTGGTCTGGTCAACATACTTTAGCCACGTAATTGTGACTCATCGCCTGCAACACCTGGTTCATCACCCATTGGACACATGATCATCCTCTAAATAACCAAACTTCTCTCTCACCTTAGCCAGGCTGTCTGTGTTGAACGCCTTCGCTCCCTCAGCCCTCTCTAGCTTACTGATTTCCACCTCCCTTTCGTCTTCTTTTTGCATTCCACACGTAAAGTGTTAGACATCTATTTTCCGTTCCTCCTCTGTCATCCTCATGCTTCGGTTCATCATCCTCATACTTCAATTTACCACCATCATACATCCGTCACTTGTCATCATACTTCACTCTCTCGTCTTCACCGACGATCCCTTCTTTCATCTCCACAATTATCTGTAACTTTATCTCCTTCGACTTCCGTCGAACCTTCGACTTTCTTCTACCTCTCCATGCTTGCGACATTATCATGCCCTTCTCCCATTCTGCTCTACTACGAAACTCCAATTCTTCCCCCGTCAACTCTTTCACGTTCCCTCAAGGCTTCCTCAAGTACTGTACTACACTCGGCTGTACTCGACCGTACTTGCTGCTCTAGCTCCACTCTGTTCACACTAGTTTTTTTCCGGCAGGGTCGTCTTCACCTCTGACCTCGTCATGCCCTCATTTTCACGAGCTGGTCCTTCACTAAACAGCCACGCTATCTCCACATCGGTCTCTTCCCTCAGTGGAGTCGACACTGTCACCTCACCTCCAGTATCTCACTTGTCGGCAACCTCTGACGATGCAACTACACAGGCAGGGTACACTATGACTTGGCTGTCCTCTGACTCATCCTCTAGGATGCTAGCAAGGTATACTCTGTCTGGTGTCCCATCAGTACCGTGGCCCTTATGGCACAACTTTCACTATGAGTTCCGGTAACACCTCGACCCGAACAAGTCATTACCCAGGATCACTTTTACCCCTGGAACAGGTATGTCAGGACACACTCTCAACATCACTTCCGCCGACAAATAATCTGACTTCAGTGTGACAGCTCACATGGGCATGTCTCACTCCGACAAGTACCCATGAACCTTAATTTTCAGATAGCCAGCTAAAAGTCGATCATCCCAGATCAGGCTTTTCAGAATCAAGCTCTGATTTGCTCCTGTATCTCTGAGGATACTAACTTCAAATTCTGGTTGGTCTCCTATGCTGACTCAACCTTTACATGTGAATAAACCATACCTCTCGTTCACTAAGTTCACTTTCTGTGGTTTGTCCTTTGTTAAACTCACACATGAGCTGCGGGGGGTCCCACATTGTCAGGGGTCACATCTCCCTTACCCTGTCTACAATCTTTCATCATGTAACCCAGTCTGTTACATTTACAGGAAAATAATGCAATGCGCTGTTCTTCTCAGTCCAGTAATCCTGGCATTCCTCCAAAGACAACTGGATATATGCCTCTCTGGCAGAACTGGCCAGGCGTAACTGAACCAATTGGGCCCACTCCTCCTGTGGCCACTGTTTGATGCTGATTACCTTCTCAAAGTGCTCAAAGAAGCTCTCGGACTACTCTGGCACAAACAGTTGAATGTCTTTTTCCCTAACTCTATTATCCAGTGGGTGTGACACGTGTGAGGTGCTCTCTGGCAACCCACTCTCAATACTTTGCTCTGCCACAGTTCTATTTGTTTCTATCTCCATTCGTTTTGTTTTCTCTTTTCTTGCTCCACTTTGATTTTCTCTTTTTCTACCTCTAGTATAGTTTTCTCTTTTCCTTCTCTACCTCAAGTTTACTTTTCTCTTTTTCTGCTTCATTTTTCATCTGCAGTTCTAGTCTCAACATCTCTAGTTGGAACTGCCTCCCTTTGTCCTCACGTTGCATCTGGAGTTCTATATGAATCCTTTCCAAGCTCCTTTTCTGGCTACTCCTGCTACTGAAGCCACTCCTACTACTCCTATTTGATCCTTGGGATCTCAGTTCATCCTATCCATCATCATTCTTTTCATTTTCAGCTACTTTCTGAGCTTACTACTCTACCGCTTCACTCCTAGCTCTCAACTGTCTAAGGATCTGATACTTCATTCCTGCCACTGTAGATGACATAACCTTAATGCCACATTTCTCTACAATCTGCCTTAACTGCTCTTTGGTGCAACCATCCAAATCTTCAGGATTGCCTGACTCTACAAATGTTTGCACCTTCTCCATTTTGTCAAGTGGGGTTTTCCAAAAGAGAAAGAGCACCCATAGTTTGAGGACTCAAACTCTGGGTGCAACATTTCGCTCCCAGACAGGCCCCCAATTCTGTCGCTGGGGATGCTGGGGATTTCTACCATAAAGAGCTGGTTGTTGCGCCAGACTGTTACTTGCATACAGGCAAACAGAGACCCCAATCACTCCCTGATACAAATACAGCTGAACTCGGCAACTACACTTACGCTACTGTCATTCGACTAGCAATGGACACTGGAGTGCTTGCAATTACCTGGAAGTTCACTCTGTACACTCCTTGATCCTGGCGAGGGGTTCAGCATTACTTTTATTTAGGGGATTCGGCTCCAAAACTGACCTCGTTGTCTTGAGTACACACACACCCTACCCCCCCCTCCCTCTCTCTCTCTCTCTCTCTCTCTCTCTCTCTCTCTCTCTCTCTCTCTCTCTCTCTCTCTCTCTCTCTCTCTCTCTCTCTCTCTCTCTCACGTTCTGGGAAACCTCTCCAGGACAAGAACAAAGACCAAATGTTAACAAACATTTAATACATAAAAACATACACAACAAACTATATTAATAAAAATGTAATTGTTCATTTGTTGAAAATCGCTAATCTCCGATAGTTCTTCACCGATTGCTTTGAAATTTACACACAACGTTCCATTCGCATCCGAGTGGGTTTTTATATACATACTATATAGATGTCTCGTCTGTGACGAGAAAAAACATGCATGTTACATGTTATCATGTGTTTTTCATGTGAGGGAAATCTTCGAAACCTCTTTACCGATTGCTTTTAAATTTTGACACAACGTTCATTCAAATATACACATGTTTTTATATATTTACTATATAGATGCAACAGCAGTGACAGGTAAAAACATTCTTTTTTTAAACGAACAGCTCCATCTGTTGCACGTAAGAGTAACACATGCTATACTAAATATGTTACAATTATTTTTCAATGATTTCCGATTGCATTGATAATCTTAAATTTCATACATTTGATATATTTTCATTTTGATTTAATTATTTTGTGTGACATTGCGTTGGAATTGAGCTGTGTTATTTACCCTTCCATTCATTTTGTGAGTATAAGTATAGATACCACACCTGTGACAGGTAAAACCATGTTTTTTTGGAAAAAAAGCCCATCTGTTGCACATAGGAGCAACACACACTATACTAAATATGTTACGATTACATTTCAATGTTTCCGATTGCATTAATATATTGAATTCTCATAGCCTTTGATTTATTTTCATTTTGATTTAATTATTTTGTGTAACATTGCATTGGAAAATAGCTGTGTTGTTTACCATACCGTTCATTTTGTGCATATAGTTTATGTGTTTATTTTTTCATTGTTTTTTATTTTGTTTTTTTTAACTGTACTTAACTTGCCTTGCTGCATCCCTTCATGTTTATGAAGGGATGCTTAGATTGCATCAGTGAAGAGGAAAAGCAGATTGGTATCGAACTCCACACCCCTCTAAGACAAAAGTCATGCCCATAAAAATAGTGAAGACCAACAACCAACTCAAAGTGCATGGCCAGCAAATTGAATTGGTGGACACTTATCAGTATCTAGGAATAATCCTGGACACATATTAATTTTAATTAATGCTGAGGTCATTTACATGAGAGAGAAATCCTCAGGTCGCTAAACTCCCTCTCTGGAGGAGACAATCTTCATCTTCCTCGCAGATACTATGTACAGGCAGTCAGATAAGTGATCGACTATGCCGCACCCACACTCACAAGCCTATCACAACAACCGTTGAAAAGGCTTGAATTAGATCAAGACAATGCTATGAGAGCTGCACAATGAGCCCCTATGTGAACCAGGCTTGAATCTCTAAAACTGGAAATTGGTTTGCCCTCTTTTCACGACAGAATATCACAATGAACAGCTACGATTATCAGTAAGATAATTGTTTCCCCTGATCCAGTCTCAGTACGACAGGTCTTGGGGGTTGGACGTGGCCAAAACAATGGAAACTCTTGGGCTGCCAGAGCGGGAAAAGTCCATAAGAGACTACAATTTAAAAGCATCATACTTCATATAGGAGGCGATCATCCACACCCAAACTACACTTGTTCCCCAAGGAGGAGCGTACCATCAAAATTGTAATAGAAGGTATTCCGACGAAAAATGCTGCCAATGATCCAACAATCCTAAGGCGCATTACAGAAAATTAATTTAGCACTTTTGTAGTAGCAGGAGCCACCCACATCTTCACAGACGGATTAAACAATGGACACCTAAAAACAGGACACCTAGGGGAGAACCCATGGCGACCCCATCTACTTGCTTATACATACTTATACATGTTGAGAGCCCCGTTGGACGTAGAATCACTGTTTACCAACATACCTGTGGATGAAACAATCGGCATGATAGCGGACAGAGTGTATCGTGATCCGGCCTGTACTCCTCTTGACATACCAGAAAACATTCTAAGGAAACTAATCCAAGCTTGTACTAAAGAGGCACCCTTCTTGAGCCCTGATAAGCACATGTATAAGCAAGTAGATGGGGTCGCCATGGGTTCTCCCCTAGGTGTCGTGTTTGCGAACTTATACATGGGTACCATCGAACAGAAAGTCTTAGTTGACATGAACTTGAAACCAGCCATATACTGCAGGTATGTTGACGATATTTTTACACAGGTACCTGATGTCAGACGTGTGCAGGAGCTGAAGGAGGCATTCGAGCGGAATTCTGTATTGAGTTTCACTTACGAGATGGAGAAGGATGGGAAGCTGCCATGTAAAACTCTCCAGCCTTAAAGAAGACCAACGTCGTCTATGCCTTCAAATGCCCACTTAGGGACTGTAAGCCCCAAAGAACTCAGTATATAAGCAAGACAACAACATCTCTTTCCAGGCGATTAACAATGCATAAGCAACAAGGCTCCATTAAGGAACATAATCTCTTCCCACAACCAGACCATCACCAGAGAAGTCTTAGCAAAAAACACAGAAATCATCGATAGATACAGCGATAGCAGGCGGCTTGACATCTGCCAGGCACTACACATCAAAAAGTCAACACCAGCCAATTAATGCACAACTATATTCTACACACTTCAAGACTCCGTACCAATATAGAAGCATCAAGAGGAAGTATGGGCCAATAGGCTCTTTGCAGTTACTTCCATTCTTCCCTCTCACTTATCCAATTTATACCCAGTGCATCGTGTTTTGTCTTATGTTGGTCAAAAGTTTGTTCACCTCATCCAAAATTGTTGCAACATATCACCACACCCAAATGCGAGTATATAAGACAAGCTGTTTAGCTTTAGAATAAGTTAAACTCTGTTAAGTGTTTTCAGGTCACAGTTGTGTGTGTGTAAACAAAAGTCTTTGAAAATGTAATACGTTATTACGAAACGCGTTCAAGCGTCGCGTCAGACTAGAAATAAAAATGAATTTTGGAGAATTGATTTTCAATTACCATAGACAGTAAAAAGAAACATAAGAAATATTGAGTATTGTGGGAAGAGAATGAGGGCGAGTGAAGTGTTGTTGAGGGACGGAGTGGCAATGAGTGGCTTGCTGGTGTGTGGCGGTCACTCCTCGCTGCTTTTTGACTCACAAGACCAACTTAGTAGTTCATTATGGTGAACAAAACATGCAGATACTTATGTATAACCTGTGTATATAGTGTAACAAGAGCAAAACTGTTTGTTTATTGTTTTATTAACACAATAATTGAATCACTAATATGCACACCATAATTTTGAGTACAGCAATGGTTCACACATTTTATCATATAAATATATCAAATTCACTGTATTGAATAATACTACTGCAAAAAAAAATAAGAAAAAATCAATCAGAGACATTGAAATAATTAGGTAATAATATATTTGTGGCAACTGTGGCCTGACAGCTCGGGCGGAGTAGACCTCGTCTGGCGAAGGCTCTGCCATCGTCCCTTTTTTGTCAGACTTCCCTACCCTATTGTGGCTAAAATATTCCACCTACGATTTTTTTGTTATTTTTTCCGTGATGAGGGAATAAAAATGAACACTTCTATATGATGAAACAATTTTTTGTTTTTGTTTTTTTGTTACGCCTGTGGGTGTTAAATTCATTTGGGCCCCTAGTGGTTTGAGGGTTAAGCAAACATCATATACTAGTACACTGTACACAATGGCAGTTTAAAATTCTTTCATAAGTTTATTTATAATTCTAAAAAATATAAAAAATTATTTATAATTCCTCACGTGTGCCCCAAAGAATGAGGTGATTTGATAAAATACCATGTCCAAGATTACCATCAGAGTGCCGGTGGGGGGATGGGGAATTAGCCTCGGCTACCATACACTTTTGTCCGGTCGTGTTGGTCGAGTGGTTAAGGTGTCCTGTACGCCAGATGCAGAGTACTCCTGGCAGTATGGGTTCGAGTCACTTCTGGGGGGTGAGTTTTCAGTTGCATATATGCCTGGAGACCGTTCAGGCTTGTTTGCATATATATATATAATAATTATCTATATATATATATAATATATATAATATATATATATTATATAATATAATATATATTATATATATATGGTCGTACCTAGTAGCCAGAACTAACTCACTTTTTGCCTACTATGCAAGGCCCGATTTGCCTAATAAGCCAAGTTTTCCTGAATAATAATATTTTCTCTAATTTTTTCTTATGAAATGATAAAGCTACCCATTTTCATTATGTTTAGGTCAATTTTTTTTTATGGGAGTAAAATTAACATAGTATATGACCGAACCTAACCAACCCTACCTAACCTAACCTAACCTATTTTATAGGTTAGGTTAGGTTATGTAGCCGAAAAACAATTAATTCATGAAACACTTGGCTTATTAGGCAAATTGGGTCTTGCATAGTAGGCTGAGAAGTGCATTCTGGCTACTAGGTACGACCATATATATATATATAATATA
>WNGS01166884.1:10593-22832 GCA_020271785.1 Procambarus virginalis | reverse complement strand
GGGATTTATTAATCGAAGCGTTAGTACAAGACACCTGGTGTGGTTCTTCAGCTATATCTTGCTCTAGTTAGGCCCCATTTAGATTATGCAGTTCAGTTTTGGTCGCCGTACTATAGAAGGATAAAATTCACTTGAACGTGTCCAGCGTAGGATGACAAAGTTAATTCCCCAAAAGATACTTTCATATGAAGAAAGATTAACAAAGCTAAATTGCATTCACTGGAAAGGCGAAGAGTTAGGGGGACATGATAGAGGTTTACAAGTGGATGAATGGACATAACAAAGGGGATATTAATAGGGTATTAAAAGTATCAACACAAGACAGAACACGAAACAATGGGTATAAATTGGATAAGTTTAGATTTAGGAAAGACTTGGGTAAATACTGGTTCAGTAACAGGGTTGTTGATTTCTGGAACCAATTACCGCGTAACGTGGTGGAGGTGGGATCCCTCGATTGTTTCAAGCATGGGTTGGACACGTATATGAGTGGGATTGGGTGGTTATAAATAGGAGCTGCCTCGTATGGGCCAATAGGCCTTCTGCAGTTGCCTTTGTTCTTGTGTTCTTGTGTTCTTGTGTTCCACTTACAATATTTCCCAGTCTGACTTAACCCCATTTATACTAACTCTCTGTTTCCTTTGGTATAGCCATGCCGTAATTCAATTCAATTTTGCACCCCCCCCCCGATACCATGAATCTCTATCTTTTTAATCAGTCTTTCATGTGGCCCTGTATCAAAAGGTTTGCTAAAGTCAAGGTAGACAATATCACAAACTTTACCACTATCAACTGCCTCTACTATGTTGGATTAAAATGATAGCAAATTTGTTAAACATGAACAGCCATTTGTAAAACCATGTTGTGAATCATTTTTTATATATGTTTTCAAAATGAAAACTAATGGTATTTGCAATTATCGATTCAAGTAACTTTCCCACAATATACGTTATGCTAATTGACCGAGAGTTTGACGCAAGGGATCAATCTCCTTTCTTAAAATTGGTACCTCATTAGCAACCTTCCATGACTCAACCACTCTGCCTGACTCTGATGATTTATTAGGTAGACAGTGGATCGCAAAACTCCTCTTTGCATTCTTAAGCACCCTTGCAAACACTTCGTTTGGCCCTGGGGATTTTTTGGTTTGAGTTTCACTATTTATTTAATATCATCATCCCTGGTAACTGTTAGACTAGTCAACCTGTCCTCGTTCCCACCCGATGAGACGATGACTAAGTTAATCCCTCAAATTAGAACCCTGTCACATGAAGAAAGATTGACAAAGCTTAAATTGCATTCTCTAGAAAGGCGAAAAACTAGGGTGACATGATAGAGGTTTACAATGGATGAATGGGAATAAGAAAGGGGATATTAATAGGGGTATTAAAACTATCAACACAAGAGAGAAAACGAAACTATGTGTATAAATTGTAAAAGTTTACATTCATTAATAAAGATACTGGGTAAATACTGGTTCGGTAACAGGGTTGTTGATTTGTAGAACCAATTACCGCATAACGTGGTGGAGGTGGGGTCCATTGATTGTTTCAAACGTAAGTTGGACATGTATATGAATGGGATTGAGTGGTTATAAATAGGAACTGCCTCGCATGGGTCAATAGGCCTTCTGCAGTTACATTTATTCTTATGTTCTTACATTACGGCACCAACACATCTCTCTGCGTCATATTACAGCATCACCACACATCTCTCTGTTTCACATTACAGCATCACCACACCGCATGACTTTAACAACATTAGCGTCACGGGGCGCTAACACCGTGAAGCTCCAGCTCAGCATCTGGCGAAGGTCTCGCGAGAGCCACCCGGTGAACCCCCTCACTAAATGGGGTCGACTGAGGGCAGGGAACCTCGCGAGGGGGGGGGGGGTAACACGCTTGGTTCCGTCTCTGGCCAAGTTAATCGTCCTCCCGACGCAGTGTATAAGCGTTCTTCCGCACCCAGACACCCTCTCCCTCCCTCCTCTCTTCTTCCTTCTCCCTCCTTCGTCCGAGCAATATCCCGTGCTGTGTTGAAATACTCGGGCTGTATATCCCCGAAGGATTAAAGTCCAATAAGGCAGGTTTCACCGGGAAGGGAGAGGGGAGGGTCCCAGGGGCGAGGGTCGAGGGCTTGTATGCGGGTCTGATGCAAATATAGACAATACATCACCACCGACTCGAATTTCTTCCGCTCCCGCGTACTGCCAGAGGATCTGAGACTCCATTGAAAACGGCCATAAATCTATATTCTGCCATTTTCTGATCGGAGGTATGATGCCATTTCCGTGGAATTCTTTTCACGCCATTTGACTGACTCTTTTTCAAAGGGATGAATACATTGGGGGTGAATATTTATGTAACTTTTAAATCTAAGTTTAAATGGAAACGGTCGACATTTTGGAAGGCGACATTTCTTCCTGTGAGTCGGAAAGAAAAGGTGATTTACAATAAACCAAAGGAAGTGGAACACTGAGACCCAAGACTGGTACCTGTTTATGTTTGTACACAGGGAGTGGCGTTCCCAGAGGTCGGCCCACAGGTCAGCTGAGAGTTCATGGTCAGCCGACAGGTCTAGGTCAGCTAAGAGGTCAAGGTCAGCCGAGAGGTCAAAGTGAGCTGAGAGGTCAAGGTCAGCTGAGAGGTCAAGGTCAGATGAGAGGTTAAGGTCAGCTTTTTTGCAGGGATATTCCTGCGCGGGCCCTAAGCCTCTGGCTGGCCCACTAAGTGTTGAATATTTCTGTTTTACTTGGGCGGAGTATGAGTATTTATGACCCGTATGGTCGCTTCAGTAAGATTTGGTCCCACGTGTTTAACAACTTATTTTGCTCTGTTGAATCTAAGTTGAAATCTTAATGCGTTTGTAACTGTGCACTGTGTTAGATAATGTTACAGTTGTCTGTTGGGCATTTCTCCGCAGTGCTGACATTTCGTCTCATCTTCTGGAACCTGTAAGCCTATTTCCCATGCACATGGGTATCCAAGCCTGATGCAATGTAAGTGCACTTCTTTTGTTCTACTGCTCCCTTTCATTAAGATAAGTGGTTCGTAGATGGTTGAATTCTTGTACCAACCAGCAGATCCTGATGTTGCAACTGCTGTGTTGTGGTCACTTTACATCTTTTGCATTGCTCTATTTCCTATTACGTACTTAATCTGTGATAGACTTTGTGGTATGTAAATATCTACATTTCTTTTCTTAGTTGCAAGTTTTGCAGCTTAGTCTGCAATGTCATTTCCTATTATTCCCACATGCCTTGGCACCCAGTTGATACCCGTCGGCCGTGTCGTTTGAGTGTTTGCATTAATGATATGATATTTATGATCAGATGGATGTTATCATGAATGTGTTCTTGTTGCAAGGTTTCAGTGGCAGTTCTCGAATCAGTATGTTTGATAACATGTTGTCGGTATTCAGCAAGAGCAAGCTGATAGCTCAAGGTGAGCTGAGAGGTCTAGGTGAGCTGAGAGGTCAAGGTGAGCTGAAAGGTCTAGGTCAGCTGAGAGGTCATGGTCAGCCGAGAGGTCAAGATCAGCCGAGCGGTCAAGGTGAGCTGAGAGATCAAGGTCAGCCGAGAGGTCAAGGTGAGCTGAGAGGTCTAGATCATCTGAAAGATCCAGATCAGCCGAGCGGTCAAGGTGAGCTGAGAGATCAAGGTCAGCCGAGAGGTCAAGGTGAGCTGAGAGGTCTAGGTCATCTGAAAGGTCCAGATCAGCCGAGCGGTCAAGGTCACCCGAGAGGTCAAGGTGAGATGAGTGTCTATACAGTATACCTAGGTCATAAAAGTATTTGTGTTTACGTCTGATACCATACTACTTGTGTAAAGGAGGAAATGTATATGTTTATCTCTCAGAATGTTTGGTAATATGTTTATTCTTTGTGATGTGTGTCTATGTATGTATTAACACGATGTACTGAACGGGGTGAGAATAGCTTGAGCTACCTCATCGCTTTGTGTGTATTTTACCTCAATAAACATATTTCAATTTCAATTTCAATTTCAAGGTGAGATGAGAGGTCAAAGTCAGCCGAGAGGTCAAGGTCAACTGAGAGGTCAAGGTCAGCTGAGAGGTCAAGATCAGCCGAGCGGGCAAGGTCACTCGAGAGGTCAAGGTGAGATGAGAGGTCAAGTTCAACTGAGAGGTCAATGTCAGCTGAGAGGTCAAAGTCAGCTGAGAGATCAATGTCAGCTGAGATGTCAAAGTCAGCTGGGAGATCAAGGTCAGCCGAGAGGTCAAGGTCAACTAAGAGGTCAAGGTGAGATGAGAGGTCAAAGTCAGCCGAGAGGTCAAGGTCAACTGAGAGGTCAAGGTCAGCTGAGAGGTCAAGGTCAGCTGAGAGATCAAGGTCAGCCGAGAGGTCAAGGTGAGCTTAAATGTCAAAGTCAGCTGAGAGGTTAAGGTCAGCTGAGAGGTCAAAGTCAGATGAGAGGTCAAAGTCAGCTGAGAGGTCAAGGTCAGTCGAGTGGTCTACGTCAGCTGAGAGGCCTAAGTCAATCGACAGGTTTACGTCCGACGTGGCCTATCGGCGGGTCAGCCGGGATGGCCTATGACATCCTGGAGGTCTATACCAGCGTCAAAGCAGAGGTCAACCAAAGTCCGAGGTCAGTCCTGTAAGTCCATGTCAGTTTACAAGCCTTGGTCAGACTAATTCAGCCAAGAGAGGCAATGAATAGGTTGTTTTAAGGCGTTGGTGTCTGCGTGATGAGCCTAGGTTACCCCCGAGGCCTAGGTCAGTCTTAAGGCCTAGGTCAGTCTCAAGGCCTAGGTCAGTCTTAAGGCCTAGGTCAGTCTCGAGGCCTAGGTCAGCCTCGAGGCCTAGGTCAGTCTCAACGCCTAGGTCAGCCTCGAGGTGTAGGTCAGCCTCGAGGTGTAGGTCAGCCTCGAGGCCTAGGTCAGCCTCGCGGTGTAGGTCAGCCTCGAGGCCTAGGTCAGCCTCGAGGTGTAGGTCAGACTCGAGGCCTAGGTCAGCCTCGAGGTGTAGGTTAGCCTCGAAACCTTGGACAGCCAAGAGCAACGTTTCTTTGGGTGCTACAGTAAATATCAGGGGAATGCTGGAAATGATGTACACGTAAAAATAATTAAATTGTGAACAATCATATAATAATTTTTTTACTTTACATATAAGAACAGATAACGTGAGGCAACACTTTACTACGATGATGGAAACCGGAATTTTTTTTAACATTTCTGGTTTTGGTAACGTATAGGACGAGGTCTGTGACACCATGATCTCTGGCCACGTTCTGTACTTGTAACGAGGCTCCTGATACCTGGCACGAGACTGTACAACTCCTGGTGGTAGTAGTAGAGCAGCTGCACCACTGCAGGTAGTAGTAGTAGAGCAGCTGCACCACTGCAGGTGATAGTAGTAGAGCAGCTGCACCACTGCAGGTGGTAGAAGTAGAGCAGCTGCACCACTGTAGGTAGTAGTAGTAGAGCAGCTGCACCACTGTAGGTAGTAATAGTAGAGCAGCTGCACCACTGTAGGTAGTAGTAGTAGAGCAGCTGCACCACTGCAGGTAGTAGTAGTAGAGCAGCTGCACCACTGCAGGTGATAGTAGTAGAGCAGCTGCACCACTGCAGGTGGTAGAAGTAGAGCAGCTGCACCACTGTAGGTAGTAGTAGTAGAGCAGCTGCACCACTGTAGGTAGTAATAGTAGAGCAGCTGCACCACTGTAGGTAGTAGTAGTAGAGCAGCTGCACCACTGCAGGTAGTAGTAGTAGAGCAGCTGCACCACTGTAGGTAGTAGTAGCAGAGCAGCTGCACCACTGTAGGTAGTAGTAGCAGAGCAGCTGCACCACTGCAGGTAGTAGTAGTAGAGCAGCTGCACCACTGTAGGTAGTAGTAGCAGAGCAGCTGCACCACTGTAGGTAGTAGTGGCAGAGCAGCTGCACCACTGCAGGTAGTAGTAGTAGAGCAGCTGCACCACTGTAGGTAGTAGTAGCAGAGCAGCTGCACCACTGTAGGTAGTAGTAGTAGAGCAGCTGCACCACTGCAGGTGGTAGAAGTAGAGCAGCTGCACCACTGTAGGTAGTAGTAGTAGAGCAGCTGCACCACTGTAGGTAGTAATAGTAGAGCAGCTGCACCACTGTAGGTAGTAGTAGTAGAGCAGCTGCACCACTGCAGGTAGTAGTAGTAGAGCAGCTGCACCACTGTAGGTAGTAGTAGCAGAGCAGCTGCACCACTGCAGGTAGTAGTAGTAGAGCAGCTGCACCACTGTAGGTAGTAGTAGTAGAGCAGCTGCACCAATGCAGGTAGTGGTAGTAGAGCAGCTGCACCACTGCAGGTAGTAGTAGCAGAGCAGCTGCACCACTGCAGATGGCAGCAGTGGTGCAGCTGCACCACTGCAGGTGGCAGTTGTAGAGCAGCTGCACCACTGCAGGTGGCAGTAGTAGAGCAGCTGCACCACTGCAGGTGGCTGTAGTAGAGCAGCTGCACCACTGCAGGAGGCAGTAGTAGAGCAGCTGCACCACTGCAGGTGATAGTAGTAGAGCAGCTGCACCACTGCGGGTAGCAGTAGTAGAGCAGCTGCACCACTGCAGGTAGTAGTAGCAGAGCAGCTGCACCACTGCAGATGGCAGCAGTGGTGCAGCTGCACCACTGCAGGTGGCAGTTGTAGAGCAGCTGCACCACTGCAGGTGGCAGTAGTAGAGCAGCTGCACCACTGCAGGTGGCAGTAGTAGAGCAGCTGCACCACTGCAGGAGGCAGTAGTAGAGCAGCTGCACCACTGCAGGTGGTAGTAGTAGAGCAGCTGCACCACTGCAGGTGGTAGTAGTAGAGCAGCTGCAGCACTGCAGGTAGCAGTAGTAGAGCAGCTGCACCACTGTAGGTGGTAGTAGTAGAGCAGCTGCACCACTGAGGGTAGCAGTAGTAGAGCAGCTGCACCACTGCAGGTGGTAGTAGTAGAGCAGCTGCACCACTGCAGGTGGTAGTAGTAGAGCAGCTGCACCACTGAGGGTAGCAGTAGTAGAGCAGCTGCACCACTGTAGGTGGTAGTAGTAGAGCAGCTGCACCACTGAGGGTAGCAGTAGTAGAGCAGCTGCACCACTGCAGGTGGTAGTAGTAGAGCAGCTGCACCACTGAGGGTAGCAGTAGTAGAGCAGCTGCACCACTGCAGGTGGTAGTAGTAGAGCAGCTGCACCACTGCAGGTAGCAGTAGTAGAGCAGCTGCACCACTGTAGGTGGTAGTAGTAGAGCAGCTGCACCACTGCAGGTAGCAGTAGTAGAGCAGCTGCACCACTGTAGGTGGTAGTAGTAGAGCAGCTGCAGCATAGCAGGTGGTAGTAGTAGACCAGCTGCACCACTGCAAGTGGTAGAAGTAGAGCAACTGCACCACTGCAGGTGGTAGAAATAGAGCAACTGCACCACTGCAGGTGGTAGAAATAGAGCAGCTGCACCACTGCAGATAGTAGTGGTAGGGCAGCTGCACAACTGCATGTGGCAGTAGTAGAGCAGCTGCACCACTGCAGATAGTAGTAGTAGGGCAGCTGCACCACTGCAGGTGGTAATAGTAAAGCAGTTGCACCACTGCAGGTGGTACTTGCAAAGCAGCTGCACCAATGCAGGTGGTAATAGTAGAACAGTTGTATCACTGCAGGTAGCAGGAGTAGAGCAGCTGCACCACTGCAGGCAGCAGTAGTAGAGCAGCTGCACCACTGCAGGTGGTAATAGTAAAGCAGTTGCACCACTGCAGGTGGTACTTGCAGAGCAGCTGCACCAATGCAGGTGGTAATAGTAGAACAGTTGTATCACTGCAGGCAGCAGTAGTAGAGCAGCTGTACCACTGCAGGCAGCAGTAGTAGAGCAGCTGTACCACTGCAGGCAGCAGTAGTAGAGCAGCTGTACCACTGCAGGCAGCAGTAGTAGAGCAGCTGTACCACTGCAGGCAGCAGTAGTAGAGCAGCTGTACCACTGCAGGCAGCAGTAGTAGAGCAGCTGTACCACTGCAGGCAGCAGTAGTAGAGCAGCTGTACCACTGCAGGCAGCAGTAGTAGAGCAGCTGTACCACTGCAGGCAGCAGTAGTAGAGCAGCTGTACCACTGCAGGCAGCAGTAGTAGAGCAGCTGTACCACTGCAGGCAGCAGTAGTAGAGCAGCTGTACCACTGCAGGCAGCAGTAGTAGAGCAACTCATCACTCTGCTTCCTGAATCTTGAAACCTTCCAAGTGCTATATAGTCGTAATAGTTTGGCGCTTTCCCCTGATAATTCCCGTCCCTTCCCTTCTGCCTTAGATGGCGGGTTATAGTCATTATCCACGTAGTCCACTTGCTGGCGTGTTTCTCTATTAACATTAATATTAGTTTCTAGTTTTTGTGGAAGGGTGGCCATTTCCTAAGATTCAATAGATTAAATTTTGATGGTCAATTATATAAATTTGTATGTAGCGTTCAGCTCCTAACAGACTTCCAGTTTTGTTCACAGGTGTGTGAAGGTGTTCAAGGTATAAACATGATAAAGACTTGCAAATGAAGTGATGAACATGTCACATATGGCTTTACTGCACTCTTGGATGACAGAATGATTGTTTAATCGGTTTATCAATAAGGAAGCCTTGCCAGAGACAGGGCCCTAGGGGCAATAGTCCCTAGAAAATATATAAATTATTGGCATTTCATAATTAGAAGCTTGGGATAAACTCAAATCTAAATGAGTTGATTTCGTACATTGATTGTAACCTTATTTTAAAAATTCACTTTAATTCCACATAATAATTAAATAGTAATTTTATGAGATTACTTTACACACATTAATGTTTTATGAAATTTGCATAGCATGTTAACATGTATTGAAAACTAGAGAGTAAAAGCATTTTCATAAACAAATTTGAAAAGTACGTAGCAAAAAACATTTTGTTTAAAAGGTCTAAAAATTGCCCAACTAACTCAATGTCATATCAAAGATATTCCATGAAAATAGGTAATACATTATATATAAAATATGCTGGCAATATTTAAAAAAATATGTAACTTGTTTATACAGTAATTTAGGTAAAAGCTCGGACGTACAGATTTTGGGGCTGTTTGGCCTTGATGTCAGATAAAAAAATATACACGAATACAGATTTATTTTTTCAAAATATTACCATTTATTGTGACCCATGGAGAATGCTATACTTGCTGTTGTATTGTATTCATTATGGTTACGATACATTCAATTAGTCGTCACACAGAGAGGAACATTGGCCAGCCAATACGCCAATCATCTGCATAATATGGCAAAGATATTCTCATTTTGTTCTGAATACAGACGTCATAACTGAACAAATCCAGCAATTTGGGACAATTTTCATGTTCTCGTACAGTAAAGGGAACAATAAACTTGTTTTCTATCTAAGATAGAACGGAACTTGGTACCGTTCTATGAATCAAGAAAACTAGAAATTTGGTTTCTATCTAAGATCCCAAAATAAGGAAGTAAAAGTAAATACAGTTTGCGTATATTTATTCTTCATAAATACTTAACAGGAATATATTTGTATTATTCTATTATGAATATCTGATTTGGCTAACTGAATTTATATATTTTACATCCTTGCATCACAATACAGAAAGGACTGAATGCTGTTAGAAAATTATATAATAATACTGTTGGTCTTGTTTCTGAATTTCCGAAAATGGCTAAGTATGGATAATACGTGTTGCAACATTGTTATATATAACACATTCTCTTCACCGTTGTCTTACCATGTTGAGGCCAGCATTGTGTCTTACCATGTTGAGGCCATCATGGTGTCTTACCATGTTGAGGCCATCATGGTGTCTTACCATGTGAAGGCCATCATGGTGTCTTACCATGTGGGACTGGCTCATGTATGGTCTACCATGTGGAGGCCATCATGGCTGTTCTTACCATGTGGAGGCCAATCATGGTGTATCTTACCTATGTGGAGGCCATCATGGTGTCTTCCCATGTGGAGGCCAGCATAGTAGGTCTTACCATTGTTGAGGCCAGCATAGTCGCTCTTACCATGTTTGAGGCCAGCATGGTGTCTTACCAAGTGGAGGCCAGCATGGTGTCTTACCAAGTGGAGGCCAGCATGGTGTCTTACCATGTTGAGGCCAGCATTGTGTCTTACCATGTTGAGGCCAGCATAGTGTCTTACCATGTTGAGGCCAGCATAGTGTCTTACCATGTTGAGGCCATCATGGTGTCTTACCATGTTGAGGCCAGCATTGTGTCTTACCATGTTGAGGCCAGCATAGTGTCTTACCATGTTGAGGCCATCATGGTGTCTTACCATGTTGAGGCCATCATGGTGTCTTACACATGTGGAGGCCAGCATGGTGTCTTACCATGTTGAGGCCATCATGGTGTCTTACCATGTTGAGGCCATCATGGTGTCTTACCATGTTGAGGCCAGCATTGTGTCTTACCATGTTGAGGCCAGCATTGTGTCTTACCATGTTGAGGCCAGCATTGTGTCTTACCATGTTGAGGCCAGCATTGTGTCTTACCATGTTGAGGCCAGCATTGTGTCTTACCATGTTGAGGCCAGCATTGTGTCTTACCATGTTGAGGCGTCATGGTGTCTTACCATGTGGGGGCCAGCATGGTGTCGTTACCATGTGGAGGCCACTCATGGATGCCTTCACATGTGGAACGCCCCCCGCACTCATGGTGCCTTCCATGTGGAGGGCAAGGATTGTGTCTTACCATGTGAGGGCGTCCATGGTCAGTCTTACCCATGTTGGAGGCCATGCAGTGGTGTCTTACCATGTGAGAGGCCATCATGGTGTCCTACCATGTGGAGGGCAATTCATGGTGTCAACCATGTGGAGGCCAGCATTTAAAAAAGTAGCATGATAATCTTAAACATAGTTAAAAGTAAAATCTTCCCCTTCAGTTTTTTTTTTACATTTGTAGATATAACGCCCATAATGCCCTGTGTTTTTCTTCTCTGCTTCCCCGGGGTATTATTTGACCTTCCTGCGGGCACCATTATGGGAAGTTAGTCTGTTACTCTCCTCTTGCACTAGCCACACTCATCCTAGCATGTACATGATCAAAGAAAGTACACTCTGGTCACCTGGCTATAATGGGCATTTCATGCTCAATGTTCTTAATGTCAATTTCACTTTGATCAAGGACAGGGAATTAAATTTTGGTGCTCTGCTCTGTGTTTCTTTCCTAATATGGTATATAGTTAGGAAGTTGCTTTCTGCAAACTTTTGCGCGTTTCTTCTCCTGTCTCCTTCCTCTTCTCAGATGTATTAATTTCCATTTAATTTACCCATAGCTGAAATCTCTCATTACTAATAGCTTTGCTCCCGGTATAAGGAATAATCTAGCCACACTCTGGATAATAGTATAACGCTGTGCCTAGTATTTTTCCCTTTCTCAGATTCAGTAGAGAACAAATCATTCAAGTTTGGTGCATATTCTCAACCCAATGTGGATGGTAATAGCGGCCATGCTTCTGCAGGCTCGGCCATTTCATCCCCGACCGTCCAAGTGGTGAGATATGGGAATGGCACCATTCCTTGCCCCCCCAGTCCCACCTCAAATCCTTATCCTGGACCCCTTACAAGTGCGATATATAGTCGTAATGGCTTGGCGCTCTCTCCTGATAGTTCACTTCCCTTCCTTCTACCCCATCCCAGCCCATATCCTTATCCTGATCCCCTTCAAGTGCTATATAGTGATAATGACTTGGCGCTTTCCAACTGATAATTCCCGTCCTCCTTTCCTCCAATTCTCCTCTCTGGTCGTTGCTGTGTGCCTGCTGTCTGTGGTGTGTTAGTGAATGTGCGCGCTGTGCAACGCGTTATGTGTGCAATGTGGTGTGTACACACTAATTGTGCATGCAAGGGTTAAGCTCGGCTCTTTGGTCCCACCTCTCACCTGGTGTACAGGTTCCGGCACTTATTGAGGCTCATACACATCGGACATTTGAAATTGTGTGACGAGTCTGCCTCCACCACATCACTACTTAGTGCATTCCATTTGTTTCTTACTCTGACGCGGGGAAGTCTTACTACTGTGTTTGTGGCTCAATAGGGGTACCTCAGTTCCACCGGTGTTCCTTCTTAATTGGGAACCACTTATGCTAATCTTGTGGTGTTTATCTACCCCTACAAAATCTCCGGATACTTTTGGTAATGTTGTAGTACAGGGTCTCCTCTTACTCTTTAATCTTCCAGGCGACATCGTAACTCATTACCAAAATTTCTTGGACTTGTCTTATGGCATATCAATGAACTTTATCTAATTTTGTTTTGTGTGACCAGATATG
>WNGS01166883.1:26116-39030 GCA_020271785.1 Procambarus virginalis | reverse complement strand
GGTGCTTTTATTGGGCTCTACCTGGTGCTTTTATTGGGCTCCACCTGGTGCTTTTATTGGGCTCTACCTGGTGCTTTTATTGGGCTCCACCTGGTGCTTTCATTGGGCTCCACTGGTGCTTTCATTGGGCTCCACCTGGTGCTTTCATTGGGCTCCACCTGGTGCTTTCATTGGGCTCCACCTGGTGCTTTCATTGGGCTCCACCTGGTGCTTTCATTGGGCTCCACCTGGTGCTTTTATCGGGCTCCACCTGGTGCTTTTATTGCCTCCACCTGGTGCTTTTATCGGGCTCCACCTGGTGCTTTTATCGGGCTCTACCTGGTGCTTTTATTGGCCTCCACCTGGTGCTTTAATCGGGCTCTACCTGGTGCTTTTATCGGGCTCACCCGGCGCTCTACCGAGCTCGCTCCAGACACAAGCGGATATGAGGCATCTCAGTAATTTCCTCGGCGGTCGTATTAGATTAAGTTGCTGGCTTTGATCCGGGTTTGATGCGCTTACGTTTTGAGAATGTTGAATGTGACTTTTTTTTGGGGCGGGAGTTTATCCTCTGAAGGAATTTAATTTCTGTCTGTGCCCTTCCCAGAGGGTAACCCCTCTCTCACCCCCAACACCCTAACACCCCCACCCCCAACACCCCTAACACCCCCAACCCCAACACCCCGAACACCCCAACATCCCCAACACCCCCACCATCCCCAACACCCCGAACACCCCCACCACCCCCACCTCCTCAACCCCTTTTTTCCATCCCCTCCCCTCCCTCACCACTCCATCCCCCCCTCCCTCACCACTCCATCTCCCCCCTCCCTCACCACTCCATCTCCCCCTCCCTCTCCACTCCATCTCCCCCCTCCCTCTCCACTCCATCTCCCCCCTCCCTCTCCACTCCATCTCCCCCCTCCCTCTCCATATCCACACCCATTCCCCCTTCCTTCTCCCACTGGGTAAAGGTAGGGGAAAAAATAGGTTGTTAATCTAATAACATAATAACCTTCGGGTTCGATAGATACTTTTTGTAACTCTGTTCACCATAGTACAAATCTTGACGTACTAAGGAATTAGATAGTAGAATTTGTACTGTTCACTTTATAAGAGTCCGACAAAAATGAAGCTGAAAGCTTATTTAAATAATCCTAGGCCTAGTATAGCACACATATATACTATATAAGGTCTCGGATAACGTGTATTAGGCCTAGGAAAGTTAGATTACGTTACTTTGTTTTTAGAACATAAATAGAAAATCTTTTTCCAATTTGTCTGAATTCAGTATGAATGATCTCTACTTTCTAATTGCGTTGTTTTGTCGGTATATGTAGAAATCCACAAGGGCCGTGACGAGGATTCGAACCTGCGTCCGAGAGCATTCCAGATGCTGCCTTAATCGATTTAATCGGTTAAGGCAGAGTCTGGGATGCTCTGGGACGCAGGTTCGAATCCTCGTCACGGCCCCTGTTTATTTTGTTCATTTGATGCATCACGCTATTATGATTTCTGTGTGTAATCGGTATGTGTTTGTTGTATAAGATTCGCTACCTGGAACAAAAAGTTCCAAGTAGCACGGGCTATGGCGAGCCCGTAGTGTAATCGGTATATGTACTATGGTACTCAACATTCATACAAGTACTATGAACACAGGAGGACGGGCTGACGCTAGAAGCTTGCGACTCCAGCCATATGGAGCGAAACACAAGACAAAGTTAGAAAATGTCCATATGTATGTCGCTAGACTAGTTCCGGAGATGAGAGTTAGGAGTTACGAGGAAAGGCTTTCTGGTGTTAAACATCACGGTCGCAGGAAAATTAGGGGAGACATGATTGCCACATGCAACATTCTCAACAAGGATAGTGAAGGACAGATCATTTAGCACGGGTGGTACTCGAACTGGGAACACAAATGGAAACCAAGTACCCCAACTGAGCCACAAAAATATTTACATAGAATTTTGTCCATTAATTTTTAAATGTTTTCAAATTTTTTCAATTTTCAAATGTAGAAATGATAGAGCCAAAAGAGCAGAGGAGCTCTTTTTCCTAACCTAATTGTCACTTTTTGAGACAATTAGGTTAGGGAAATAGGTCGAGAGGCAGTACATTAGACAACTGACGGTTTGAAAAACAAGAGTCCAAGCTCGATCCTGCAGCACGACTAGTAGATACATACACACGCTACCGTGTGAATGTACTGTGTACTCACCTAATTGTGCTTGCGGGGGTTGAGCTCTGGGTCTTTGGTCCCGCCTCTCAACTGTCAATCAACAGGTGTACAGGTTCCTGAGCCTATTGGGCTCTATCATATCTACACTTGAAACTGTGTATGGAGTCAGCCTCCACCACATCACTTCCTAATGCATTCCATTTGTCAACCACTCTGAGACTGTGGCTCATTTGGGCACTCAGTTTCCACCTGTGTCCCCTTGTGTTAAATAGCCTGTCTTTATCACGTGTGTGTGTGTGTGTGTGTGTGTGTGTGTGTGTGTGTGTGTGTGTGTGTGTGTGTGTGTTGTGTGTGTGTGTGTGTGTGTGTGTGTGTTCAGACTGCCGGGCTGAGAGCTGAAGGAGCCAGCACCATTAAGGCTGTGGGGGACCCTCTGCCGTATTAAGATAATGGATTTACTCAAAAACTAATATAAAGATTCAGGCCGGCGTGAAACTTAAATTGCACGTGTTTGGGATAGTTGGTGGGACATTAGGCCAGGAATGCTGACTATTAGTTGTAAAGGGAGCAGGGAGCAAGCTTTTGGGCACCACCGTGTTCTCTCTCTTATTAAATGTCCACCTGATTTATTCTTGTTTGTTAAGGGGCAAGGGAGGAATGGTGTCCCAGATATTCATTCTCTCTCTCTCTCTCTCTCTCTCTCTCTCTCTCTCTCAATGCCTTTTATTTTCACTCATTTTACCTGTTCTCATTTTCAAGAAAGTGGAAGTAGGTACCCACCGTGAACCCCATAATCCCCTTTCTCTTATCACTCACCCGTCACAAAAAATAATCAACCCTCCACATCCACTCGCATCTACCACAACCCCACCCATCCACCGCAATTCCATTCACTCACACACAACATCTACATCTCCCATTAAATTCACCAACCCTTCCCATTACTCCGACCCACACTCCCCACTCCCCACCCCTTACAGAATCGCCCACCCCCAACCCCACTTACCTCGACAATCATCCTCCCCAGACACTCATTCACTCATGCACTAGTCTTTCCTTCAGTCTACGGGCTCGCCATAGCCCGTGCTACTTGGAATTTTCTTCCAGGTAGCGAATCTTTAACAACAACAACAACATTCCTTAAGAGTGAATATCTTTTTGTGTAAGCAAACCGGTGAGTCCTGCCTTGTGTTGAGGTGAGTGTTTTGTGTATATTTATGTATCTTTATGTCCCCTGCCTGTGTTTGTTGGCTCTTGTCTACCTGTGTGTTTGTCCGCCTGAGTGAATGTTTGTGTGTGTGTGTAATTGTGCGTGTCTTTAAATGTACTGAAGAGCGCTGACACCAGATATTAGTCACCATAGACTTTTGCAGAATATGAATTGCAACCAACCAAAAAACAACACCATGAATTGCAGAATAATTCTAGAGAAAGGGGCTGGAGTCTTGAGTTAGTTGTAACGTCACAGCAAAGCCTCACAGCGACATTGAAGGGGAAGAGAGACTTTTCTAATCAATAATTTGTTCAGCATTATAGCCAAGATGGGAAGATCGTGTATGTAATGGACAACTTTTTCATCTCTGTTCCTATAAGGTCTTGTGAGCCCCTTGTGAGCTCCAAGAACGTAGAACAGTCCCCATCTTGTGAGTAACAATAATAGAAGAATCTCCACATTTTGAGTAGTAAGAAATTATGAAACTTCCATGGAGACTTTGATACATTTAGGTAATGTGATTTAAACTCCCATCTTTGGCCTGCAGGTCTCACAAACCTGGTATATGTTAAGGGATTTGTGAGCGCGTACAATGGGTTGACCCAAATCGAAATTTTGATATTTATTGGTAAATATTCGACATTGTGAGTCTTTGTGAGCAATTGAGGTACTCTTGTGAGGCTCTTCGTTCGTCCATAATTTCCTTTGTTTGGAATCGTTTTAAAGAGCTCTTAACTCATTGAGAATCCTTGTGAGTGACCTTATGGGTATGTGAGTCGTTGTTAGTGTTTCCCTGTGAGCCTTTAGAGGCATTATTTTGTGACCTTGTACGTCACAGGTCCGAAATGTCCTGTCAAGTCTTGAGGGCTCCTGAGATGAGACGGATGTCCCATCTCTTGTGGCAGAACCTACGCGGGTTCTGAGTTTGTTGGTGTAATAATACGTCCTCTGAAGAAGAAGAATGTCGATGAGGGGGGCGAGAGAGAGGGAGAGGGAGGGAGGGAGAAAAGGGGGGAGAGAGGGAGATTATTATTTTAACACAAACCCTCTCTCTCACTGATGCCACCGTCGCCTGCTCCAGGCACTCATTCACCGTGGCCTGCTCCAGGCACTCATTCCACCGTGGCCTGCTCCAGGCACTCATGCCACCGTGGCCTGCTCCAGGCACTCATTCCACCGTGGCCTGCTCCAGGCACTCATTCCACCGTGGCCTGCTCCAGGCACTCATTCACCGTGGCCTGCTCCAGGCACTCATGCCACCGTGGCCTGCTCCAGGCACTCATTCCACCGTGGCCTGCTCCAGGCACTCATTCCACCATGGCCTGCTCCAGGCACTCATTCCACCGTGGCCTGCTCCAGGTACTCATGCCACTATAGCCTGCTCCAGGCACACTGAACGTAACTCTGCCCAGCACGCTCTCCGGTCCTCGCTATGTTTCTCCCATCTTTTCCTCCTCACTTTTCCTCAATCACCCAGAGGCTCATTGTCGGAAATTGTATCGTGTGGTGTGTAGTTGCCGGAGCGGCACCCTGGCACTCCCCACACCAAGACAATGGGCCTTTCACCGGCACTTGGCATACCGGGGCACCCGCCTTATACCACCACCCTCACACTACCCCCAACTCAACGAAAGTTTACCTCTCGTGCGCCGGAGAATGTCAGGGGGAAGAGTCGTTCTGGGGGAGGGGGGTAGTGGAAGAGAAAGTGGAAGGTTGACCATGTTGCAATGTTGCATTACACATTGACCTCTGCAAACACTTGGGGGGGGGGGGTGGAGGTTATGGGGAGGGAGGCGCTGGGTTGAATGGGGAGGGGAGAGTAAGGTAGGAAAGGAATGAGAGGGGGGAATAACAGAGGAAGGAGGGGAAAGTAAAGGAGAAGAGGGGGGAAAAGTAAGAGAGGGGAGTGGAAGGTAATGGATATATATATAATAATATATATATAATATATATATATGTCGTACCTAGTAGCCAGAACGCACTTCTCAGCCTACTATGCAAGGCCCAAATTGCCTAATAGGCCAAGTTTTCATGAATTAATTGTTTTTCGACTACCTAACCTACCTAACCTAACCTACCTAACCTAACCTAACCTACCTAACCTAACCTAACCTAACTTTTTCGGCTACCTAACCTAACCTAACCTATAGAGATAGGTAAGGTTAGGTTAGGTAGGGTTGGTTAGGTTCGGTCATATATCTACATTAATTTTAACTCCAATAAATTTTTTTTACCTCATACATAATGAAATGGGTAGCTTTATCATTTGATAAGAAAAAAACTAGAGAAAACATATAATTCAGGAAAACTTGGCTTATATAGGCAAATCGGGCCTTGCATTAGTTGGCCAAAAGTGAGTTCTGGCTACTAGGTACGACATATATATATATAACCTATTCTCCTGTTTTCTTAGCACTTATAGTAACGATGAGGCCATAATATATATATACCCACATGTACACAACATTAGAAATTAGAAATAGTATTACTGATTTTCAACAAACCGAAATGATTTTCTGTATGTTGCAAGATAAACTAACCTGACCTTCTTAGGCCTAATATAGTACATATGTGTGCTATACAAGGCCTGGAAATATTTAAGTTTATTTTTTAGCTTCTTTTTTTTGCGGACTAAAGTGAATAGTACCAAACTGTACTATCTAATTGCTTAGTGCGTCAATGTTTGTACTATGGTGCGCATAGTTACAAAAACTGCTATCTAAACAGGAAGATGCATTGATAATATATATATATATATATATTATATAATATATATATATATATAATATTATATAACACGTAAATATTGAATTTATTAAACTCAAGCGACAGCAAATGAGAGAGAAAATAACGCCTCACATGAGGTACCTGGAAAATGCATTACGTACTTTTATACATATAAAAAAAGCAATTCCATTGAAAGGCATAAAATAACATTTCTATTCCCACAACGTCATTGTCGAGAAGTGCAGCATGGCATCCCAGGCAGCGTCTGGGATGCTCACGGACGTAGGTTCGAATCCTCGTCACGGCCCTTGTGGATTTGTTCATGGCATGTAGTTTAATGATGGCAATAGACACCATTCACAACGTTATGTTCCTAATTCAGTTCACAATTGGTCCTTGTAACATTTAGTCAAAATCAGAGAAGAACAAGCCCTACCTAACTATCGTAGGTCTAACCTGACCTATCGTAGGGCTAACCTGACTTAATGTTAATAAGTATACATGACCAGACCACACACTAGAAGTTGAAGGGACGACGACGTTTCGGTCCGTCCTGGATCATTCTCAAGTCGATTTGAGGAATGGTCCAGGACGGACCGAAACGTCGTCGTCCCTTCACCTTCTAGTGTGTGGTCTGGCCAACATACGTCAGCCACGTTATTGTGACTCATCGCCTGCATAAGTATACATGTTATGTATATATGTTATATATTAGTTCTTCATAATCACGTTGGTCATACATGAGGCTGTTGTTGTATTCTGAAGCAAAGGGAAAGTATTGTTCATCTCACAATTGTATTTGTTGTGAATTCTTGTTTTGGTGGGAATTTTTAATCAATGTCCTTATACAGCCTTTAGTGGTATCTTATTGAAGGAGTTGGCTTATTCAACGTGGAGACGCCTCTTAAGGGATGAAGGAAGGAATGAATTATCAAGGGAAAGCGCCAAGCCATTACGACTATATAGCACTGGGAAGGGGTCAGGATAAGGATTTGGGATGGGACGAGGGGGAAGGAATGGTGCCCAACCACTTGTGGACGGTCGGGGATTGAACGCCGACCTGCATGAAGCGAGACCGTCGCTCTACCGTCCATCCAAGTGGTTGGTTACTTCAGGGATGAGTTTCCCAGCTAAATGTCTAACCAGTTCATTGTGTGCATGCGTACACATCTGTATTGCAAGTATGCATATGTGTATTGCATACATTGTGTATGCTTGGTATTCATGCATTGCATACATAATCATGGTATATACAATTAGGAATTTATGCATACGTTCATACATGTGTATAACCATATGGTTACTGTTTTACACTTCGGATGCGTCATACATGTATGTATATAAGTTAGTAAGCAAGAACACACACACACACTCATAGCAGCCCAAGCAGCCCGTGACAGCTGACTAACACCCAGGTACCTATTTTACTGCTAGGTAACAGGGGCATAGGGTGTAAAGAAACTCTGCCCATTGTTTCTCGCCGGCGCCTGGGATGGAACCCAGGACCACAGGATCACAAGTCCAGCGTGCTGTCCGCTCGCCGACCGGCTCCCTGTTGTTGTTGTTAAATATTCTTTACCTGGAACAAAGTTCCAAGTAGCACGGGCTATGGTGAGCCCGTGCACACCAAGTGAGGAGGGAAGCGCGGGCGAGCAGCCAGTCAACGGGCCCCGGAATTCATTGCTTTAAGATAAGGGACACTAAGGTTGAAATCAGCGTCCGGCGCTGCATCTCTCATTACTCCCTTCCACACACAATCCCTCGGGACCTCACATCCGTACGTGTCGTGGTCTAATCTACCTCTAATTCCTCCCAGGAGAAATTAACCGGGCGAGTATTGCTGGGNCTGAGCAATGACACTGAGCAATGACACTGAGCAATGACACTGAGCAATGAAACTGAACAATGACACTGAACAATGAACTGAGCAATGACACTGAGCAATGACACTGAGCAATGACACTGAGCAATGACACTGAGCAATGACACTGAGCAATGACACTGAACAATGACACAGAACAATGACACTGAGCAATGAAAGGAACAATGACACTGAACAATGACAAGGACAATGACACTGAACAATGACACTGAACAATGACACTGAACAATGACCACAAGAACTGAACAATGACACTGAGCAATGACACTGAGCAATGACACTGAGCAATGACACTGAACAATGACACTGAGCAATGACACTGAGCAATGACACTGAACAATGACACTGAGCAATGACACTGAGCAATGACACTGAGCAATGACACTGAGCAATGACACTGAACAATGACACTGAACAATGACACTGAACAATGACACTGAGCAATGAACTGAGCAATGACACTGAGCAATGACACTGAGCAATGACACTGAGCAATGACACTGAGCAATGAACTGAACAATGACACTGAACAATGACACTGAACAATGACACTGAGCAATGAACTGAGCAATGACACTGAGCAATGACACTGAGCAATGACACTGAGCAATGACACTGAGCAATGAACTGAACAATGACACTGAACAATGACACTGAGCAATGACACTGAGCAATGACACTGAGCAATGACACTGAGCAATGACACTGAGCAATGACACTGAACAATGACACTGAGCAATGACACTGAGCAATGACACTGAGCAATGACACTGAGCAATGACACTGAGCAATGACACTGAGCAATGACACTGAGCAATGACACTGAGCAATGACACTGAGCAATGACACTGAGCATGACACTGAGCAATGACACTGAACAATGACACTGAACAATGACACTGAACAATTAATTGAACAATGACACTGAACAATGACACTGAGCAATGACACTGAGCAATGACACTGAGCAATGACACTGAGCAATGACACTGAACAATGACACTGAACAATGACACTGAACAATGACACTGAACAATGACACTGAACAATGACACTGAGCAATGACACTGAACAATGACACTGAACAATGACACTGAACAATGACACTGAACAATGACACTGAACAATGACACTGAACAATAGGGACTTTGGCCCTTCACGGCTACTACTCTCATTTTCTCTACTTCCTTCACAGAGATAGTACCCAGCTTCTGCAAGTACCAATGAAACGGAATACCGAGTTACAAAATACGTGGTAACATGAAGGGACATATAGAAGCGCTTGATTGTTTCAAGCGTAGGGGAAATATATATATATATATATATATATATATATATATATATATATATATATATATACGAGTTTGTGTGGATATAAAGAGAGGCTGCGTCGCATTGGTCAATACATCTTCTGCTGCTTATTCGTTCTTATCTTGTTAATTATTATAACTAGTTAATATGATTGATGCAACAGATTCAACCCCCCCCCCGCCCCCTACTCATTCACCGCCTCCACTCTCACTGATTGTAATTGTGCTTGTTTCTGAAGGTTCGAGCAAGATGTGTGTTCAAGGACTGACTATATTCAAACATGTCTACCTTTGAACATCACCCTGCTCTTCTTCTTTGGACTCTCTCTCTCTCTCTCTCTTCTCTCTCTCTCTCTCTCTCTCTCTCTCTCTCTTCTCTCTCTCTCTCTCTCTCTCTCTCTCTCTCTCTCCCCCTCTTCTTGTGTTCTCTCCGTTTCCCAGTCGTCCTTTTCATCAATCGCTCATTGATCTCTTTCGTCCGTTTCTCCACTTATTCTGTTTAACGTCATCGCCTTGCCTGGCGTTCACTGATGCTTCGTTTTTCCGACTATTGTGGCACCGAAGTCATTGTCAGGCGTCGAACACTTGCTCTTCACTTGTGAAAAATGTATATGTAGGATAATCACAAAATAAACTGAATGGGTAAGGAAAATGAAACGAAAATTCGGAACGTTTTCGTGTTTCAACACATCAAGGAAATACAGGAAGCGACTGTATTTCCTTGATAATGTGAAACTCGAAAACTTTCCGGAATTTTGTTTTTCATTTTCCTGGTGGATATTTACGCATAACCGAATCACGTGTTTTTTGGTAATTATTCTTCATTATATACGTAAACTTTTTTTACATTTATGTAAAATATACATTAATATAAATGCAAATTTACATTTACGTAAAGGGGCATTTATGATGCATTTTTGATGCATTGTTTAGTTAATGTAGACGACACTTAATATATTGGGATTTTATCTCAGTAGTGTGTGTGAGAGTGCACTGTGCTGTGAGTGCACTGTGCACAACACCATGCCGAGAGTGCACTAGATAGAACTGTGGGAGTACACTGAGCGGGAGCTGTCACGTTCCTCCTTTCACCACAGCCAAGGAGACTGTGTACACCCAGACGACTCCAATACACGCAACTGGACCCCCGAGAGTAGTGGAGTAGTTAGGTGGAGTCTCGCAACGCTCCTCTGACGAGGCCCGGTCTGACGAGGCCCGGTCTGACGAGGCCCGGTCTGACGAGGCCCGGTCTGACGAGGCCAGGTCTGACGAGGCCAGGTCTGACGAGGCCAGGTCTGACGAGGCAGGTCTGACGGGGCCAGGTCTGACGGGGCCAGGTCTGACGAGGCCAGGTCTGACGAGGTCCGGTCTGACGAGGCAGGTCTGACGAGGCTGCTGGCCGCCTCTCCAAGCTTCAACACAGCCGTAAAACATTGTCAAGCGCCATCTTCATTGTAAATATAGTTATAGCACATAATAATAATGACAGCAATAAAGTAACTCTCCTTATTGTCAATAAACCTAACATAAACTGACTGGGGGGGGGTAGGGGGAAAAGGGGTGAATGAGACCACTATATCTACTCTATATTTAAAAGGTGTTACTTTTAGTCTGCAGATGCCATGCAATCTTGGTGCCACAGTCTAAGCGACGGTGATGCACTTGTTGGAGTTTGGTGGCACTGAAAATGGCGCGGCCTCATCTTGGCTCTTCATAACCCACATAACAACTTCAGTCATGTCATTGCTGCAATCCTATGGGTGACCGGGTTTGTGTGTGTGTGGTAGTGCATTCACTGCACAGTAATTTGTGGTCCCCCATTAGAGGCAGCTACCATTAAACAAATGGTCTATACAAGTATACAATTTTCACTAATTTGATCGTGATGCTGATTTCACTGTCAGGTTGTCCCTCTTCGTTCCTCCCTTCACTGGAGAAATACAGTGGCCCTAACCAAAGGCTACCATTTGGTTATTGTCAATAGAATATCACTCTAGTGTTAAAATTACAGTCTTTAAATTTCGCTCCTGGCCTTCCATAGCCGATCCTCACTTGACCGGAAATGTTCATCAGATGAACATTAAGAGCTTCAGGCTTGCAGATGACAGTACCAATTCTTCGCCTCCATTCTCTTCAGTTCCTTATAGCCTGGATATGGAGAAAATGATCTCGCAACCACCAGCATTGCTTGGAGATATGTCAAGATTCATGAAGCAGAAATCCGCCCAGAGGCATTCAACTAAATCTTGGAAATGCGAAGATCTTCTCTTGAAACTGCCTGGGCCGTTCCCGTACGAGAATGTTCTGATACGGTCTAGCACTTTATAAGGATTCTAAAGGGTCAGTCTTCCTCACACGGTGACTATCAACGCAAAATAAGGGACGCCTTACAGTGTACATCCGTACTCTACCAGCTGTACTACAACACTGCTGTCTACAGAGCCAATGAGCCTTCTCGCAGCTCCCCCCTCGAGTCACGTGACCTTAGGTTACGCTCCGATTTGTGGGGCCGATTTAAACGCTGACCAATCAGATCACACGCCAAGATCAGGGGTACAGGAACTTGGCTCTGCCCTGGTGAGCGTTAAATCTTCCGCTAGAGTGTGTGAACTTTAACCGTCGCCATATTTGAATCATCCAGATACATGCTATCCTCCAACATACACAAATAGATATTACACGGTAAATATATATTCTATCTATATCTAGTTTTAATTTAAAGGTGCTTTGGGGCGTCTGATATGTTTATAAAAGGTGTAAACACGATTCTTTGAATGCATAATTCAGGGGGCATGAACGGAACGGTATCCGTTCAGTGCATTGAGCTGGCGTGCCCTGTATGGTTGTGCACTGTGCGGGGCGTGCACAGTGCGGCACGAGGCTGTGGCGATAATCCCTCGTGTTCTACTTTTATCATGTTCCCCAGCGGTGTTGCCGCTGGTTCAACACGAAGTTAAAAAGTCTGACAGCATCCAGCCGATTGAGAAGGAAAAAGCGGCGGCAAAAGAGTGCCTTGTTCAACACTGTGGGGGGGAGGGGAGAGGGTGGTAGGTGGCCTCCGTCAGGTGCTGTGGGTGGCCACCGTCAGGTGCTGTGGGTGGCCTCCGTCAGGTGCTGTGGGTGGCCACCGTCATGTGCTGTGGGTGGCCTCCGTCAGGTGCTGTGGCTAGCCTCCGTCAGGTGCTGTGGCTGGCCTCCGTCAGGTGCTATGGCTGGCCTCCGTCAGGTGCTGTGGGTGGCATCAGTCAGGTGCTGTGGGTGGCCTCTAAATATATTCTGAGTTAGTCAATTTCTTCTCGAGTTGTTGACCCTTTCCAGTTATTTCCCGTGTTTCTGTGGGTGTGTTCTGTTTCTACTTCGATCTTCCCCCCTTTTCGGCTTCGAATGTGTTTTCCCTTCCTTCACAGCTTTCATGTTCATTCAATTCTGTTTTCTAACAGCAGCAAAAAGCCATTTGTGTACATTAGATTTTTATGCCTTTTTCCGGATGAAAACGTTTCATCTCCGTTAATGAACGTTTGAAAGATTTCAAAAGAAATGTTTCCAAGTACATCCGGATGCCAATTCACTCTGGTTGTGCTTGTCCCAAGCGGCGGCCGACCCCATACGTCCATTTTAACCTAT
>WNGS01166883.1:4868-19183 GCA_020271785.1 Procambarus virginalis | reverse complement strand
ACTCTTCTGTCTTCCAACGAAGTGAGGTTTAATTCCTGTAGTCTCTCCTCGTAGCTCATACCTCTCAGCTCGGGTACTAGTCTGGTGGCAAACCTTTGAACCTTTTCCAGTTTAGTCTTATGCTTGACTAGATATTGACTCCATAGATATGTACATATAGACTAGATATGTGTGTACTCACCTAGTTGTGCTTTGAGTTGAGCTCTGTTCTTTCGGCCCGCCTCTCAACTGTCAGTCAACTGTTACGATTCCCCCCCCCCACACACACACACGTTCAGGAAGCAGCGCGTAACAGGTGTCCAACTCCCAGGTACCAATTTACTGCTAGGTAACAGGCGCATCAGGGTGAAAGAAACTCTGCCCATTTGTTTCTCGCCGGCGCCGGGAATCGAACCCGGGCCACAGGATTACGTATCTAGCGTGCCGTCCACTCAGCCACCAGCGCCATGTGTGTGGGGGGGGGACAACCCCCTCCTCTCACTAGTGGGTCGTAATTTGTTACATTATAATAACTAATTATAACAAGTAACGGCTCCCAAATATCTATGTTCTACAACGGACTCTTTTGGAGTTAGGTAGGTTGCTTGGGTTCGTACGTCTCTCGTTAAGTTAAGAGGTTGAATTTTGTTGCAAAGTTGCAAATCAAGAAAAGGGATGGTGTTTTAGCGCCCCGGGCACCACCGGGTGCTGCCGTCCAGCAAGAAGGTCTAGTCACCCATACGAGGCAACTCCTATTTACAACCACCCAAACTCTCATACTTAATGAAAATCACAATAGTTCGGTATATCAACGAGAAAATCTCTGGAGCAGGGCGGAGGGAGGTCCAGGAGTTGAAGCGTGTATCTGGTACGCCCCAGGACGCTGGTTCGATCCCATTGTACTGCTCCAAAGATTTTATTCAAATATATGTGTAACTTATGCTTGAAGCAATGCGGGGACTGTGCCTGTTGCGCTCGCTCGCTCTCTCTCTCTCTCTCTCCTCTCTCTCTCTCTCTCTCTCTCTCTCTCTCTCTCTCTCTCTCTCTCTCTCTCCTCTCTCTCTCTCTCTCTCCTCTGTCTGTCTGTGTATAGAATCGAAACTCCACATTTTTTCTCTGGTAAAATATATATTATCACACTAAGTTAATTCATACGATGATAGCTATCTCACATTGTGCTATATTACCGCTTATCCGGACAAGTTACCTTTCATTCGTTAGTTCCCATTCTGATAGGCTATACCTCATATCCGGCCAGATTGTTATTGAGGGAAATTCCGACATATTCGACTCGGTAATCTTAATTACTTGACCCCGATAACCTCGCCCTCCACAGCTAGGTGTCGATAATTTAGATAAATGAGAATTAAATCAACCGAAGAAAGATTAGGGAAGGTCTACAAACAGACCATAACGTTTAATTCACATTAATATTGGAATGCGATGTTCGATTTTTACGACTATATCGAACTGTTTGGTGGGAAGTTTTGTTTGTGTTCGGATTTCAATCAACTTGGATTGAACTTCTGAGCGTGAGGAAGATCAATTCAGCTATTTTGGACGGGTCGGTAAAGCGACTAGCTTTTTTGCAAGGTTGGGGTTCGATTCCCGATGGTCCACATACCCTTCTTGCACCCGTCCTCATATCCCAGCCATGTGCTGTCCTCATATCCCAGCCATGAGGTGTCCTCATATCCCATCCATGTGCTGTCCTCATATCCCAGCCATGTGGTGTCCTCACATCCCAGCCATGTGGTGTCCTCACATCCCAGCCATGTGGTGTCCTCATATCCCAGCCATGTGCTGTCCTCATATCCCAGCCATGTGCTGTCCTCATATCCCAGCCATGTGGTGTCCTCATATCCCAGCCATGTGCTGTCCTCATATCCTAGCCAGCCATGTGGTGTCCTCATATCCCAGCCATGTGGTGTCCTCATATCCCAGACATGTGCTGTCCTCATATCCCAGCCATGTGGTGTCCTCATATCCCAGCCATGAGGTGTCCTCATATCCCAGAGGCATGTGTTATGTCGCCACACTGCCTCTGCAAGCTCTCCTAATAACATGGAAGATAACATTATAGCAGGAAAATCAAGGTTATCTTGAATTAAAAAAAAATAGGTACTAATGGGCGTAAATGTAAACTCACGTAGGAAATGTAAAGTGACAATTAACTTAGTGCAAAGGTGCAAACGGCGCACCATTGCAGAGAACAAAATATTCAACGTTGCAAGCAAAAACCTGATAATGAGAACTACCCCACAATATTACATTTAACAATGAACATTATTTTTAATACGTTTAAGTGCGCAAGAGAATCGTTAAAGATACATTTGGTATTATATCACAGAAATCACAATAGCCTGATGCATCAAATGAATAATGAAGTAAGGGTGAAGAGGGTGAACGGCCTATTGACATAGCTCGAGTGCAGGGGGGGGAGTTGTGTAAAACCCTGGTTGTGTCTCGGAGAGGCTGCAGGATCCAGTAAGTTCAGTAGAACTTCGGTTTCAACTCTTTTTTGGACCATGTCGTAGCTCTGTCGATTAAGGCAGCGTCTGGGATGCTGCCGGACGCAGGTTCGAATCCTCGTCACGGCCCTTGTGAATTTGTTCACTGGTATTATATGGTGTGTGGCAGTGAAGGAAGAACTTCACTACCAGCGACAGAACAGCTTGTGCTCAAAATGGGTCCTACTGGCCACCCCGACATGATTGAGTACCCAGAAAGGCGAACGTGAAAGAAGGGATAACGAAAGGATACCAGAAGGATAACGCAGAGTTGCGTATTGCTATTGATGCAATGGCTATCTTGGCTGGAAGAAAGCATGGCGACAAATGACTGGAAATGGGCATTAATCTTTCGTTCGAATATTTATACATCGTTGTTTGGATAAATGCTGAATACAGCAATTAGGGAGAGGTGTCCTTCAATATCTAATTGACCGCAGCTTTGAAGCGTAAATATAACATAGGTTTCCAATTACATGACTTCAATTGCATAATTGGTTTCCAATTACATTATTCATTTTTAAAAATCCTGTAGTTACACTTACGCAAACTGGGATCCCATGCTCCTCCAAAGACGTAATATTCTGTGATTTCTAGGAAACCTTTTGACGGAGGTTGACATAATGACTGCTTAGTGAGATTAAAAGCCGACTTACAGAAAGGAAACAAGAGGCACTCATTCATGACTCAACCGACGGAATGAATAAAATGAGTGAGATGCCTAAGGGATCGATGCTGGACCCCTTCCTATTCATAATTCATAATCTATATGAAATACCTAGAAACAGGATTACCCTCTGAAATCTTCACAAAGAAAATTGTGTGGTAAAATATATAATATCACTGAAACATATCTCTTGATAACATGATAACTTTGATTACTTAACAAAATATATAACAAGCAAACTTTTGTGTGATCACGAGCCACAAGGGCCAGATGCAAGGAAGATGATTGGCATTGATAAATGCAAGATTTGGGATACAATGACGGTAAATATGAATACAAAATGTTGGTAAAAGCCACTTAGCGATTCAGAGAGAAGAATCTTGGAGAGGTAATCACTGGGAAGCTGAGTACCCAAAAGCAGTGTTCAGCTGCGACGAACAAGAATACAATAAAGAATTTCAAAATATTGATTTTTTTATATATAATAGAATTGATAAATAATGCGTTGGTCAGACCTCTCCCGTAAAATTTTGCCTTCCTAATTATAAAATAAAATTATAGACTAGATCGAAAGTAGAAAAATGTAAATAAAATTGAATAAACTTGTTGCTCTCATTTCTTATCTTATCTTGCAAGGTGGATTTCCATCCACCTTGAGATGGATTTCCATCCACCTTGAGATGGATTTCCATCCACCTTGAGATGGATTTCCATCCACCTTGAGATGGATTTCCATCCACCTTGAGATGGATTTCCATCCACCTTGAGATGGATTTCCATCCACCTTGAGATGGATGAATTAATTCCTTCCATAAAACATACCCTCAGAGGTCTAAATTATTTTTCTTTGAAGAAGATTAACGTGTAAATTTAATCGATATCTATTAAGATAACGAAATTGTTCGATACACTCAAACAAGCCGATGTGTTTGAAATGTAAGTAGATTCGATAGCAAGAAACAGTGGCATGAAAATTGGGGAAAAAAAGATTGCTACACAAACTCGCAGGCAACTGTTGCACACAAGAATATATTGACCCCTGATGTTGAAGGTTTAAATTCAACAGCGATTGTCATGACTACTCTGGAAAGGTATTTTGAGAGTATGAATATAAACTATGAATATAAACTATGAATACAAACTATGAATATAAACTAAACTCGTTTTAATGTTTGTAATACTTGACATTGAATGCCGAACCAGTAGAAGCCGTGGTAGTGAAGGTTGTTGTTTTATACATTTAGCATGATATGAATTGATTGTTCAATTTCCTGAATTGATTGTTCAATTTCCTAAATTGATTGTTCAATTTCCTAAATTGATTGTTCAATTTCCTAAATTGATTGTTCAATTTCCTAAATTGATTGTTCAATTTCCTAAATTGATTGTTCAATTTCCAAGGCACAGTGATAGTCCAATTTTTCTCTTTCAACAATTAGGCTAGCAAGAAGAAAACGAAGATAGAGTTCCTTCTCTTTAAAAATATGCATCTCTATCCAGTTGCAGTTTCAAGTAGATAACTTTTTCGGGGCTTAGCGTCCCCGAGGCCCGGTCTCGACCAGGCCTCCTCGTTGCTGGACTGGTCAACCAAGCTGTTGGACGCGGCTGCATCCTAGAATATCCTACCAGATAACAAAAACGTAGACCAATAGATATTCTGCTATGAGTTTCCAATGTACAAGTTACCTAATGTCATGCAAGTTATGGTGTATTCTTTCACATAATCACTGTAACAGGTACTCCAAAGGTACTAACCAAGTCCCATCTTGAATAGCTAAGTTGTTTCTCAGCCTGCTAGCTCACATACGTTGCATTAAAGTCGCCTGCTGTCCGGCTCTTTACAGCTTCTCCGGCCAATGTTGACCAGACCACACACTAGAAGGTGAAGGGACGACGACGTTTCGGTCCGTCCTGGACCATTCTCAAGTCGATTGTCGACTTAAGAATGGTCCAGGACGGACCGAAACGTTGTCGTCCCTTCACCTTCTAGTGTGTGGTCTGGTCAACATTCTTCAGCCACGTTATTGTGACTCGTCGCCTGCTTATCCGGCCAATTTCTATGTTTTCCGGGCTCGTCCTGTTTAATTTATTCAAGTCGCGTTATATTCGACCAAATTTCATCATATCCTGCTAAATCATGTCTTATCCAGCGAAATCATGCTTTATCTGACCAAGTTACCTACAATCCGATAAAATGTTGTTGGTAAAGATTTGCTACTTGGAACAAAAAGTTCCAAGCATCACGGGCTATGGTGAGCCCGTAGTTTTAAGATTAAAATGGCACTCATCCCTTTAAGTCTCCACTTATCCGAGTAGTCTTACCGGCCAAGTTACCGTTTACGCGGCCAAGTTACTACCTCACGTACACCTAACCGAACGTCATTTAAATGACGTTCGGTTAGGTTTGGTCGGGTGTATTTCTGAAGATTTACCAGAAGATGTGGGATGGGGTAATCTATGGAATGGGAGAGAAGACTGGTACTGAGAGGAAGGGGGATGTCTTCTTGCCGGAGGAAGGGAGAGAGGAGTCATTAATGGGGGGATGGATGCTATTCCGATTGTTCTCAGAGGGCAACCCGTCCTCGCAAATTCGTATAGTCAATATTGACTTATTAAATACGTGCATAGGTGACATACTAAACATAATAGTTTCCCTTGAAAAGCTTCATAGAAAACACCGTAATTACAATTGTTACTTAACCTATTATAGGTATAGGTTAAGTAATAATTGTAATTACGAAGCAATAAGATGCTTATCTTAACATACTAAGTAGGTTAGGTAAGGTCGTTGTTTTCTATGAAGCTTTTCAAGGGAAACTATTATGTTTAATATGTCACCTATGCACGTATTTAATAAGTCAATATTGACTATACGAATTTGCGAGGACGGGTTGCCCTCTGAGAACAATCGGAATAGCAGAACCCTTCAGGCAGTATTGTGTGCATCTTATAGTAGACTTCCAGTACCCACTGACTTACTCAGTCATTTAACATGTATAAACACGAGAGGTCCCGCGGTTGTTCAACATCCTCCCAGCGAGCATAAGAAATATTGCCAGAACAACCGTGGACATCTTCAATAGAGAACTGGATAGTTGTCTTCAAGAAGTGCCGGATCAACCGGGCTGTGGTGGGTGTGTGGGCCTGCAAGCCGCTCCAAACAACAGCCTGTTGGTCCAAGCTCTCACAAGTCGAGCCTGGCCTCGGGTCGGGCTTAGGGAGTACAGGAACTCACAGTACCTCGTCCACGCACAGTCCAGGTCCAGGTAGCCAATAACAACATGATTTAATCTACTGTAGAATCTTCTACACATAGTTTCACATAGCTTCAAATCATCTGTAACTCCGTATGCTCCGGTGCAAGCAAGCTGTTGTTGTTGGCTACGTCAATCGCGCTCTCCCCAGACGAAGCAACCCATTCTTTTAACTAATAAAGTCACATTTCGTCGTTATCATACCCAACGTTACAAATGCAGCCTATTAACAAAAAGTAACGATTTACGAATGTTCCCTATTCGTCGGACTCGATGGGTTAGGTGTGTTGCATGGGTTCGTACGTTTCTGGCTACGTTAAAAGGTTGGATTTTTAACGGAGCGGCAAAGAGAACGGTCTGTACGAGGAACAGTTTTGTGTATATTGCGGTCTAAGATAAAAAGATATTCTCAGAAGTAGAATATTAAATATATATTCTTAAGTGGAAGATATTCTTCTACTTTACACTTGTATGCAGAGGATGAGTCCAATAACGTGACTTGAGAATGTTGACCAGACCACACACTAGAAGGTGAAGGGACGACGACGTTTCGGTCCGTCCTGGACCATTCTCAAGTCGATTGTGACTTGATAACAGTTGCATGTCTTCTCTCGGTCAATTCACGTGTAACTTGGTCTTCGTATTAGTGGTGTGTGCTTCGTACGGATCCTGGTGGATGGCTGGGTGGGTGGATGGATGGATGGATGGGTGGGTGGGTGGATGGATGGGTGGGTGGATGGAGTGAGTGGATGGGTGGTTGTCATGCAATATATGTTAACAGCGATGCCAGCAGTCAGGTCGTTCCCTGTGTGAGGCTGGAGAGTGATGGAAGGCAGCTTTTGTCTCTGTGAGTGTCTCTCTTGCAGTTAGCTCTGATGAAGTACTGCCTCTTGTGTTTCCTCTATCCTCGCCCTTGTCACTCTTATAGCTAGCTAGCTCGCTCGCTCTCTCTCTCTGTCTCTCTCTCTCTNGACAGGAAGAGAGCAACAGAGGAAAGTAAGAGAAAGTAGCAATGTTGATATGCATAGAGAGAACAACAGGAACAGGAGCAAAGCACGTATTACACGTGTGCCGTTAACAGAGAGGAACAGGTAACCAAACCAAAGGGAAGGGAAGGAAGAAAAGAAAAGGAGGGAGAGAAAGAGATACGAAGCGAGGGAGAAAATGGAGAGATTAAGGTGGGTGAAAATATAGAATTAAGTTAATAGTGGAACGTAAAGTTCAGAGGAAGTTTGGACTGTGGGGTGGAGAATTGCCAAAGAGACAGAAAGGGGCCAAAGAGGCAGATATATGCCAGACATAAAACTGCTAAAGAGCAAGAACAACCGCAAATAAACGTAATTATGATAAAAGAATAAAGACCAAAGCACAACAGAGAAGTTTTAGGATAAAAAATGACAATAGTGAAAATACGTATAAGAGAATGAGAAAAAAACAGGGGTGGAATATACGGACGTGGAGGAGAACGCAAAAAAAACAAACAAGACTGGAAGGGGTTGTGATAAATGTGAGGAGACGGTAGAAAGAGGAGAAGGAAAGGGCTGATAAGATTGATGTGTTCAATACAGATATGACAGCACAACACAAGGGGGTCTGACGGCTGGCTAATGAGAGAAGCTAAAAACAAAAAAATAACGGAGAAGGAAAGGAGGAAACGAATAGTAAGAATTGGAAGAGGGGACAGGATAACGAATTATACAGGGAAAGGATAACGAATTATACATGGGAAAGGATAACGAATTATACATGGGAAAGGATAACGAATTATACATGGGAAAGGATAACGAATTATACATGGGATAAGGATCATGGTAATGAGAAGAGGAAAACTGAAACAAAATGGAAAACAGCGCCAAAGAGACTTACCAAGATAATTCCCCCCCCCTAATAATTACCTTAAATTATCAGGGGAAAGCACCAAGCCATTAGGACTATAAGCGCTGGGAAGGGGTCAAGATAAGGATTTGGGATGGGACGGGGGGAAGGAATGGTGCCCAAACCACTTGGACGGTCGGGGATTGAACGCCGACCTGCATGAAGCGAGACCGTCGCTCTACCGTCCAGCGCAAGTGATTGGGCAAGAGGCTTACCAAGAACACGGTGCTAAGACAACAACAAAATTGAGGAGAGGAGAAAGTACATTAAAACAAAGAGGACCAGGTTGTTTGCTGTAATTTGTACTCACCTAATTGTGCTTGTGGGGGGTTGAGCTCTGACTCTTTGGTCCCGCCTCTCAACCGTCAATCAACAGGTGTACAGGTTCCTGAGCCTACTGGGCTCTATCATGTCTACACTTGAAACTGTGTATGGAGTCAGCCTCCACTACATCACTGCCTAATGAACCAATGAATAATGAATTGTCTTGATGCCCGTGTGACAGATTTTGTATTAGGTGGGGCGGGGAAGAGCTTACCTGTACGAGGCGTGTTGCTGCGTGTTTAGGGGAAACAATGTAACTTCTCTACATTTAAATAACAAATGGTTAATGAATTAGAGATCACATGACTTGCATCTCATTTCCCTTTGTGGCGCGGTGATTAAAGGGGGGTAACCTTCCTATATTGCCATCCTGGCTCTCTGGCTAGTGCTGTGTCACGCCTAACTCATATACGGGCTCACCATAGCCCGTGCTACTTGGAGCTTTTTGTTCCAGGTAGCGAATCTTAAACAACTACAACAGCCTAACTCATCTCTCCACTATCGCCTCTTTTTCCATAATTAGTCCTTACATCGAGAGTAATCACACTATCGTCATGAGTCAGTGAGAAAATCCGTAGGAGCCGTGATGAAGGTTCGAATGTATGTGCTGGGGTGTTCCCTTGTGTGCTCAGTTGAACTACAAGTTGCAATCGGTTTACCATGTCGTGGTCTAGTGGCTAGGGCGTGTGCCTGGGAACATCTACCGCATAGGTTCGATCCCGCATCACTGCTTCTACGCACGTTCTCAATTAGTCCTTCCTTTCAGTCCCTCTTTCGGCTGTTTATTCCTTCCCCCAATAAAAATGTGGAAGGAACCCCCCTCCCTCTCTCTCCCAAAAGGCGAGGGGGGGGGGGAGGAAACGGTTCAGTATACAACTGAACCGTTTGGTTCAGTTGTATACCTGGATACGGGTTATTCATGCCCGTGCTACCTCTTGGGTGGCTTGTTCGTCAATCATTATGCTCTATCTGGAGTAGGGTCTGAAAGGTGTTCTAACTCATCAACTCCGGCTTCGGAGGACGACAGCATGGGGGCCCTGTTCCTTGATCGTGGCATAAAATTCTACTTTGATAAACACTGTAGATTGTAGTCGACTATTTACGTTGGTGAAAGACCAGTTAGCAATCGTTTAATGCAGGCGATGAGTCACAATAACGTGGCTAAAGTATGTTGACCAGACCACACACTAGAAGGTGAAGGGACGACGACGTTTCGGTCCGTCCTGGACCATTCTCAAGTCGATCTTGAGAATGATCTGATCACATGGACTTGAGAATGGTCCAGGACGGACCGAAACGTCGTCGTCCCTTCACCTTCTAGTGTGTGGTCTGGTCAACAATCGTTTAATATAATAATGTATAGCAGATATCCTGTTCTACATTACAGTAGGTGTTTAGACACTGTCTATATAATTTTCCTTACATATTGGAAAATACATATTGCAATAACCAATATGTATTTTATCAGTAACAATATTGTCTTAAAAATCATTATAATTTTTCGTAAAAAAAAATGAATACTTTTTTTATATTTGTGCAAAATCGGTCATTTTGTAACCCGCTGCATTCATTACCATGCTCAGCTTTGAGCGACGGCTGCAACACGACTGTAAGAGGGGCTGCAATCAACATGTGCAATAGCGAGAGAGAGAAAAAAAGGAGCAAAGGCAATACATAGTCAATAAGTGTCCCCCCAAAAAAATCAAATCAGACCAGCTGACAACGCCAACGAGGCCATTACAGGTCGACAAAAATGTTTACGACACAGTGCGATCGCCCAGAAAGGGGCGTCCGAAAAACATGACTATACCCCTTTCAGAAAGGTGGGTATGTCCGAAAAACATGACTATACCCCTTTCAGAATGGTGGGTATGTCCGAAAAACATGACTATACCCTTTTCAGAAAGGTGGGTATGTCCGAAAAACATGACTATACCCTTTTCAGAAAGGTGGGTATGTCCGAAAAACATGACTATACCCCTTTCAGAAAGGTGGGGATGTCCGAAAAACATGACTATACCCCTTTCAGAAAGGTGGGTATGTCTGAAAACATGACTATACCCCTTTCAGAAAGGTGGGTATGTCCGAAAAACATGACTATACCCCTTTCAGAAAGGTGGGTATGTCCGAAAAAACATGACTATACCCTTTCAGTAAGGTGGGGGGGTTGTCCCAAAACTATGACTACCCCCTTTCAAAGTGATGGGGGTCGTCTACTAACAATGGCTGCCCTCTTCAGAAAGATGGGGTTCTTGGCGAATCATGTCGAAGAACAACAAATTCTCTGTCATATAGATGTGAAGGAGCAGTCAAAATAGGTGGGTAGAAATTGCCTAAGCTACTCTATCCCTTTGAGATGTATTTCTTTCTTGTCTCAATAAACATACTTGAACTTGAGCAGTCAAAATAGCCTCCAGTGGAGATTGGAACACTGTTGTAGCCTGTAACCCGTTCTTTCTGTGTTACAAAAGCAAATACTCTTTTCTGTATTACAAAAACAGACTTTTTTCTGTGTTTGTAATTAAACATACAAATGTAAACAATAATTTGCCTTATATAAGTTAACCATATATAACTCTTAATAGTTGAATGCAGTGACAGTGTTAAAATTATCAATAATAACAATTATACAGAATGCAAGTTCTCCTTGTACTTGCCTAAGCAAGTACTGTATCTTGTTGTTGTTAAAGGAACGCTACCTGGTATAAAAAGTTCTGTCTTAGATGACGTCCCCCAACGATTATAATACGAGATCGCAAACGCATTCCAGCATAGCTAGAAGATCGTGAACGCATTCCAGCATAGAAGATCGTGAACGCATTCCAGCATAGAAGATCGTGAACGCATTCCAGCATAGCTAGAAGATCGTGAACGCATTCCAGCATAGCTAAAAGATCGTGAACGCATTCCAGCATAGCTAGAAGATAGCGAACGCATTCCAGCATAGCTAGAAGATCGTGAACGCATTCCAGCGTAGCTAGAAAATCGTGAACGCATTCCAGCATAGCTAAAAGATCGTGAACGCATTCCAGCATAGCTAAAAGATCGTGAACGCATTCCAGCATAGCTAGAAGATCGCGAACGCATTCCAGCATAGCTAGAAGATCGTGAACGCATTCCAGCGTAGCTAGAAGATCGTGAACGCATTCCAGCGTAGCTAGAAGATCGTGAACGCATTCCAGCGTAGCTAGAAGATCGTGAACGCATTCCAGCATAGCTAGAAGATCGTGAACGCATTCCAGCGTAGCTAGAAGATCGTAAACGCATTCCAGGATAGCTAGAAGATAGTGAACGCATTCCAGCGTAGCTAGAAGATCGTGAACGCATTCCAGCATAGCTAGAAGATCGTGAACACATTCCAGCGTAGCTAGAAGATCGTGAACGCATTCCAGCATAGCTAGAAGATAGCGAACGCATTCCAGCACAGTCATAGGAGATCCCAAACGCACATCAACAATATAAGCGCTGGTACCATATCCAAAACGCGGAGGGTCGTCATAGAACAGCGAGGACGACGACCTATAGTCCGGACGACCCCTGGAGGCTCTCTTGACAAGAGGTGAAATACTCCCAGGCGGACCCTGGTGTATACCGGTGTATACTGGGTGTATAAGGTATACTACCTTAAGCATGTTAAGTTTACTCGTGATCTCCCGTCCAAGTCCCCCCCCCTCCTCTTCTTCCTTCCTTCTCCACCTCTTTTCTCCTCTTATCTTACCTCCCTCTCCATTTTACCCCTTCCCTCATCTCTTCTATTTTCTCTGGTCGCTCGTTTATTCTCCTTTCTCTTCCATTTCTTTCTTTATCTGGCTGTGCTTGCTTCGCCGCCGCCTCCTTTTTTTCCCCATTTCTACTCATACTCTTAAATCTTCTTCCTTCTCCTTCTTCTTTCTCTTCTGTTCTTAAGGTTTCCTGTCTCCTTTCTCCCCTTCCTTATTCTCTCTCTCTCTCTCTCTCTCTCTCTCTCTCTCTCTCTCTCTCTCTCTCTCTCTCTCTCTCTCTCTCTCTCTCTCTCTCTCTCTCTCTCCTCCTTTCCCCATTCCCTCTTTTACTAGTATCCTTTCTTCCCCTTCCCTCTCGCTACCCTTCCCCTAATATACATGCAAATCTGACACGCATAAAATACATTTCAAAGATATATGTGCCATGGTAAGCTTACAGTAACAAATGTATTATGGGTAAGCTTACTGTGTTAAATGTATTATGGTTAAGCTTACTGTGGGAAATGTATTATGGTTATGCTTACTGTGTTAAATTTATTATGGTTAAGCTTACTGTGGGAAATTTATTATGGATAAGCTTACTGTAACGAATTAATTTGCAACAGTAAGCTTACTTTAATAAATTTGTTACAGTAAGCTTACCCATAATAAATTTCCCACAGTAAGCTTAACCATAATACATTAACACAGTAAGCATAACCATAATACATTTCCCACAGTAAGCTTAACCATAATACATTTAACACAGTAAGCTTACCCATAATAAATTTAACACTGTAAGCTTACTTTAATAAAGGTAAGTTTACTATGTGAATTTATTATGGTAAACTCACTATGACAGTCTGTGATGCAGTAAACTTACGATCTCAAAATGATGTTATGGTAAACTTTCTGAAACCTTTGATGTATTGTCAGATTATTGTGCAAAATCTGACCCTCGGACGGATGTGACAAAAATTGTAACAATGGGTGAACGAGGCGGACCTCTGTATATAAAGTTACAGAAAGTAGAGTTGACGAGAAATTTTACACACTTCACTTTTTTCTGAAATATCTGAATGTTGGTACAGTGTTGTACGGAGCGGGTGGTGTACAGTGCTGGTCGAATAATGCTCACAGTCTGGTATAGTGACCGAACTAGCCCGGTGTAGCGTTATGCAGATTATGGTGATATGGGATTAAACAGTAATGGATAATATACCCTCCTCCAAGGGATGGATTAGTAGCCTTTGAGTACTGAAACAATGGCCAATGTTTCAGTACTTGTCCATACGTATATCAACAGGATGAAGTTTTTAGTCCTCTCACTTGATGCGGCCCCCTAGCATGGTGATGTGTTTTGATGAATTCCTGTGCCCCAATAATGCCACGAGTGTTGTCGGGTGTTGGGTGGACGTAGGTCTCGTGACATCCCAATACTTTTAGATAGTTGCTGGCAGAGTGTTATAGCACTGGGGACATGGAAACCTGGCTGACCAAGTTCGAATCCCTTAGGGGTCAAGAGTCTTCGGATATATATATATATATATATATATATATATATATATATATATATATATATATATATATATATAATAGGTTCAATAGGTTCAATTCCCAATAGAGGAATTGGGTTCCAAGCTCATTGACGTCACCAGAGACCCAAGGGCTTGCAGTTTTTTGTTTCAGCGCCTCAGTGTGGCGATCCAGAGGGGTAATGCTTGCTGCGTCCTCGGTTCCTGTCCGGAAGCGGAGGAGCTTCAAGAGATCCATAACCTTAGGCATTTGTCTTGTATGTTTTGTAACCTTTAAATACACAATAAAGCATAAGAAAAAAAAAAGGAAGGGGGTGGTAGGAGAAAAGCACACAGAAACTGTATTGGAGGGGACCCACATTCCCTCCATGCGTTATGTGTGATTTCCTCCGAGGCTATGGGTCCCCCTTCTTCCAGCCAGAGGTGGTACTCCCTTCCATGTTTATATATATAATATATATATATATATA
>WNGS01166882.1:2163-33134 GCA_020271785.1 Procambarus virginalis | reverse complement strand
GTGTGTGTGTGTGTCCCTTGATAGGAGACCAAAGGGACAGTACACAATGAAGGGGAGCTGCCTACCTGTAACGACTCGAGAAAGAGACCTGGGAGTGGATGTGACACCTAATCTAACTCCTGAGGCACATATAAATAGGATAACGACAGCAGCGTACTCTACACTGGCGAAAATTAGAACTTCATTCAGAAACCTAAATGAGGAGGCTTTTAGGGCGCTTTACACTGCCTACGTGAGACCCGTCTTAGAGTATGCCGCGCCATCATGGAGCCCCCACCTGAAGAAACACATAAGGAAACTGGAGAAGGCTCAGAGGTTTGCGACGAGGCTTGTCCCAGAGTTACGAGGGAAGGATATGAAAGCGACTGAAGAACTGAACCTTACGACACTAGAGAAAAGAAGGGAGAGGAGATATGATGGGACATATAAAATACTCAGGGGAATTGACAAAGTGGAAATAGATGAAATGTTCACACGTATAATAACAGAACGAGGGGACATGGGTGGAAACTGGAAACTCAGATGAGTCACAGAGATGTTAGGAAGTTTTCTTTAGCGTGAGAGTAGTGGAAAAATGGAATGCACTTGGGGAACAGGTTGTGGAAGCAAATACTATTCATACTTTTAAGACTAGGTATGATAGGGAAATGGGACAGGAGTCATTGCTGTAAACAACCGATAGCTGGAAAGGCGGGATCCAAGAGTCAATGCTCGATCCTGCAAGCACAAATAGGTGAGTACATACACGAGCGTAGCTCTCATCCTGTAACTACACTTAGGTAATTACACAACACACACACACACACACACACCCACACACACACACACACACACCACACCCACACACACCCGCACCACGCACGCATCATTAACGTAACGTAAAGCGTCGTATTTTTAACGGAATGCGTTATTTTCCGTTTTGGGGGGGGTAACCAATCCGTTAAAAAGGCATGATATTCGTGCCAATAAAACCACCTCAATATTGACCTTTTCTAGGCACCGGCTTCGATGGGTTTGATACGTGCGTCAGGCGACGTTTTTTTGAAGACACAACAGTTGTGATTTTGACGGAGGGGCTGATGTGGGCGGCTTAGTGCTCCAGAGTGCTGTGTGGGAGAGGGTGGTGGGAGGGGAGGCAGTGGGAAGGAAGAGAGGGGGAGAGGAACAGAGCCCCTCCCCCACCCTGGGAAAGGCGTCACCAATAAGGAAAGTTTCTACTTCAGGTGAGAGACTTTTGCCTCAAGCCGCTAATGGAGGAACGACTTATTTTAACCTTAAGGTGACGCTCTCTGCTCTCCCTCCTTCTTGGTCTCTCTCTCCCTCTCTCCCTCCCTCCCTCCCTCCCTCCCTCCCCTACTTCCTTCCTACCTCCCTCCCTACCTACCTTCTACCTCTCCCATCCCCTCTCCCCACCCCCCCGCCATGTTTACATCTGTATTCCCCCCCCCCCAAAAAAAAAAAAAATATTACAACCTATAACAATTAGACAAAATAATTTTGCTGGTGACTTCCTGGTGAATATGCTGCTTGCAGGAGGCAGGTGCAGGCGACTGCCTCCTGCACACCAGACCCCCCCCCCTCTGGCACCGTCTCCCCCCTCCTGGCACCCTCCCTGGCACCCCTCCTGGCACCATAAACCCCCCCCCCTGCTGGAAATATCTTCGTGAAATCGTTCTCTACGTTCGTTCGTCACCAAGTTTTCCCGAAGAAATCTGAAGGTGGTAATATTTTTTTATTTAAAAAAAAAAATTTTTTTATTTAAAAAAAATTTTTATTTAAAAAAATTTTTTTTTTATTATTAACTAAGTTCACCTTTAGTTAATTTTGTTATTGTTTGTAATGTATTCATTTGTAATGTGTTCTTAACAGAAACGTAAATATGTGATAGATTCTAAATTACCCTGGTATCAATGAGACAAATTATCCTGAGATATCAATGAGACAATTTAACCTGAGATATCAATGAGAACAAATAACCTGAGATATCAATGAGACAAATTATCCTGAGATATCAATGAGACAAATTAACCTGAGATATCAATGAGACAATTATCCTGAGATATCAATGAGACAAATTAACCTGAGATATCAATGAGACAATTAACCTGGGATATCAATGAGACAAATTATCCTGAGATATCAATGAGACAAATTAACCTGGGATATCAATGAGACAAATTATCCTGGGATATCAATGAGACAAATTATCCTGAGATATCAATGAGACAAATTAACCTGAGATATCAATGAGACACATTATCCTGAGATATCAATGAGACAAATTACCTGAGATATAATGAGACAAAACAAACTACCATATTACTGCATTGTGACAAATATTGAAAAGGAAGATATCAACCAGTGTTATTCATTTGTCAGAGCATAGACGATAACGCAACTTCGATAACAACTTAGAAACTATTACCATGTTAGTGCCACTAGACGTAACAACCTTTAGCCCTTAGGCACGCTATATTTCTCGTCTCATGGCACTCGCTCCTGCAGCTTGGCACTCCTGCAGCTTGACACTCCTGCAGCTTTGGCACTCCTGCAGCTTTGACACTCCTGCAGCTTTGGCACTCCTGCAGCTTTGACACTCCTGCAGCTTGGCACTCCTGCAGCTTGACACTCCTGCAGCTTTGGCACTTCTGCAGCTTGGCACTCCTGCAGCTTTGGCACTTCTGCAGCTTGGCACTCCTGCAGCTTTGGCACTCCTGCAGCTTGGCACTCCTGCAGCTTTGGCACTTCTGCAGCTTGGCACTCCTGCAGCTTTGGCACTTCTGCAGCTTGGCACTCCTGCAGCTTGGCACTCCTGCAGCTTGGCACTCCTGCAGCTTGGCACTCCTGCAGCTTTGGCACTCCTGCAGCTTTGGCACTTCTGCAGCTTGGCACTCCTGCAGCTTGGCACTCCTGCAGCTTGGCACTCCTGCAGCTTGGCACTCCTGCAGCTTGGCACTTCTGCAGCTTGGCACTCCTGCAGCTTGACACTCCTGCAGTTTTGGCACTCCTGCAGCTTTGGCACTCCTGCAGCTTGGCACTCCTGCAGCTTGGCACTCCTGCAGCTTGGCACTCCTGCAGCTTGGCACTCCTGCAGCTTGACACTCCTGCAGCTTTGGCACTCCTGCAGCTTGGCACTCCTGCAGCTTGACACTCCTGCAGCTTTGGCACTCCTGCAGCTTTGGCACTCCTGCAGCTTGACACTCCTGCAGCTTTGGCACTCCTGCAGCTTGGCACTCCTGCAGCTTGACACTCCTGCAGCTTTGGCACTCCTGCAGCTTTGGCACTCCTGCAGCTTGACACTCCTGCAGCTTTGGCACTCCTGCAGCTTGGCACTCCTGCAGCTTGGCACTCCTGCAGCTTGACACTCCTGCAGCTTGACACTCCTGCAGCTTGGCACTCCTGCAGCTTGACACTCCTGCAGCTTGACACTCCTGCAGCTTGACACTCCTGCAGCTTGACACTCCTGCAGCTTGACACTCCTGCAGCTTGACACTCCTGCAGCTTGACACTCCTGCAGCTTGACACTCCTGCAGCTTGGCACTCCTGCAGCTTTGACACTCCTGCAGCTTTGGCACTCCTGCAGCTTTGGCACTCCTGCAGCTTTGGCACTTCTGCAGCTTGGCACTCCTGCAGCTTTGGCACTCGCTCCTGCAGCTTGGCACTCCTGCAGCTTTGGCACTCGCTCCTGCAGCTTGGCACTCCTGCAGCTTGGCACTCCTGCAGCTTGGCACTCCTGCAGCTTGACACTCCTGCAGCTTGGCACTCCTGCAGCTTGGCACTCCTGCAGCTTGGCACTCCTGCAGCTTGGCACTCCTGCAGCTTTGGCACTCCTGCAGCTTGGCACTCCTGCAGCTTTGGCACTCCTGCAGCTTGGCACTCGTGCAGCTTGGCACTCCTGCAGCTTTGGCACTTCTGCAGCTTGGCACTCCTGCAGCTTTGGCACTCGCTCCTGCAGCTTGGCACTCCTGCAGCTTTGGCACTCCTGCAGCTTGGCACTCCTGCAACTTTGGCACTCCTGCAGCTTGGCACTCCTGCAGCTTGGCACTCCTGCAGCTTTGGCACTCCTGCAGCTTGACACTCCTGCAGCTTGGCACTCCTGCAGCTTGGCACTCCTGCAGCTTGGCACTCCTGCAGCTTGACACTCCTGCAGCTTGACACTCCTGCAGCTTGGCACTCCTGCAGCTTGACACTCCTGCAGCTTGGCACTCCTGCAGCTTGGCACTCCTGCAGCTTGGCACTCCTGCAGCTTGGCACTCCTGCAGCTTGACACTCCTGCAGCTTGGCACTCCTGCAGCTTGGCACTCCTGCAGCTTGGCACTCCTGCAGCTTGGCACTCCTGCAGCTTGGCACTCCTGCAGCTTGGCACTCCTGCACCTTGGCACTCCTGCAGCTTGGCACTTCTGCAGCTTGGCACTCCTGCAGCTTGGCACTCCTGCAGCTTGGCACTTCTGCAGCTTGGCACTCCTGCAGCTTGGCACTCCTGCACCTTGGCACTCCTGCAGCTTGGCACTTCTGCAGCTTTGGCACTCCTGCAGCTTTGGCACTCCTGCACCTTGGCACTCCTGCAGCTTGGCACTCCTGCACCTTGGCACTCCTGCAACTTTGGCACTCCTGCAGCTTGGCACTCCTGCAGCTTGGCACTCCTGCAGCTTGACACTCGCTCCTGCAGCTTTGGCACTCCTGCAGCTTGGCACTCCTGCAGCTTGACACTCCTGCAGCTTGACACTCGCTCCTGCAGCTTGGCACTCCTGCAGCTTGGCACTCCTGCAGCTTGGCACTCCTGCAGCTTGGCACTCCTGCAGCTTGGCACTCCTGCAGCTTGGCACTCCTGCAGCTTTGGCACTTCTGCACCTTGGCACTCCTGCAGCTTTGGCACTTCTGCAGCTTGGCACTCCTGCAGCTTGGCACTCCTGCAGCTTGGCACTTCTGCACCTTGGCACTCCTGCAGCTTTGGCACTTCTGCAGCTTGGCACTCCTGCAGCTTTGGCACTCCTGCAGCTTGGCACTTCTGCAGCTTGGCACTCCTGCAGCTTTGGCACTTCTGCAGCTTGGCACTCCTGCAGCTTGGCACTCCTGCACCTTGGCACTCTTGCAGCTTGGCACTCCTGCACCTTGGCACTCCTGCAGCTTGACACTCCTGCAGCTTGGCACTCCTGCAGCTTGGCACTCCTGCACCTTGGCACTCCTGCAGCTTGGCACTCCTGCACCTTGGCACTCCTGCAGCTTGGCACTCCTGCAGCTTTGGCACTTCTGCAGCTTGGCACTCCTGCACCTTGGCACTCCTGCACCTTGGCACTCCTGCAGCTTTGGCACTCCTGCAGCTTGGCACTCCTGCACCTTGGCACTCCTGCAGCTTGGCACTCCTGCACCTTGGCACTTCTGCAGCTTTGGCACTTCTGCAGCTTGGCACTCCTGCACCTTGGCACTCCTGCACCTTGGCACTCCTGCAGCTTGGCACTCCTGCAGCTTTGGCACTTCTGCAGCTTGGCACTCCTGCAGCTTGGCACTCCTGCACCTTGACACTCCTGCAGCTTGGCACTCCTGCAGCTTTGGCACTTCTGCAGCTTGGCACTCCTGCAGCTTGACACTCCTGCAGCTTTGGCACTCGCTCCTGCAGCTTGGCACTCCTGCAGCTTGGCACTCCTGCAGCTTTGGCACTCGCTCCTGCAGCTTGGCACTCCTGCAGCTTGGCACTCCTGCAGCTTGGCACTCCTGCAGCTTTGGCACTTCTGCAGCTTGGCACTCCTGCAGCTTGGCACTCCTGCACCTTGACACTCCTGCAGCTTGGCACTCCTGCAGCTTTGGCACTTCTGCAGCTTGGCACTCCTGCAGCTTGACACTCCTGCAGCTTTGGCACTCGCTCCTGCAGCTTGGCACTCCTGCAGCTTGGCACTCCTGCAGCTTTGGCACTCGCTCCTGCAGCTTGGCACTCCTGCAGCTTGGCACTCCTGCAGCTTGGCACTCCTGCAGCTTGACACTCCTGCAGCTTTGGCACTCGCTCCTGCAGCTTGGCACTCCTGCAGCTTGGCACTCCTGCACCTTGGCACTCCTGCACCTTGGCACTCCTGCAGCTTGGCACTCCTGCAGCTTTGGCACTTCTGCAGCTTGGCACTCCTGCAGCTTGGCACTCCTGCACCTTGACACTCCTGCAGCTTGGCACTCCTGCAGCTTTGGCACTTCTGCAGCTTGGCACTCCTGCAGCTTGACACTCCTGCAGCTTTGGCACTCGCTCCTGCAGCTTGGCACTCCTGCAGCTTGGCACTCCTGCAGCTTTGGCACTCGCTCCTGCAGCTTGGCACTCCTGCAGCTTGGCACTCCTGCAGCTTGGCACTCCTGCAGCTTGACACTCCTGCAGCTTTGGCACTCCTGCAGCTTTGGCACTCCTGCAGCTTGGCACTCCTGCAGCTTGGCACTCCTGCACCTTGGCACTCCTGCAGCTTTGGCACTCCTGCAGCTTGGCACTCCTGCAGCTTGGCACTCCTGCAGCTTGGCACTCCTGCAGCTTGGCACTCCTGCAGCTTGGCACTCCTGCAGCTTGGCACTCCTGCAGCTTGGCACTCCTGCAGCTTTGGCACTCGCTCCTGCAGCTTGGCACTCCTGCAGCTTGGCACTCCTGCAGCTTGGCACTCCTGCAGCTTTGGCACTCGCTCCTGCAGCTTGGCACTCCTGCAGCTTTGGCACTCCTGCAGCTTGGCACTCCTGCAGCTTGGCACTCCTGCAGCTTTGGCACTCGCTCCTGCAGCTTGGCACTTCTGCAGCTTTGGCACTCCTGCAGCTTGGCACTCCTGCAGCTTGGCACTCCTGCAGCTTTGGCACTCCTGCAGCTTGGCACTCCTGCAGCTTTGGCACTCCTGCAGCTTGGCACTCCTGCAGCTTGGCACTCCTGCAGCTTGGCACTCCTGCAGCTTGGCACTCCTGCAGCTTGGCACTCCTGCAGCTTGGCACTCCTGCAGCTTGGCACTCCTGCAGCTTGGCACTCCTGCAGCTTGGCACTCCTGCAGCTTTGGCACTCCTGCAGCTTTGGCACTCCTGCAGCTTTGGCACTCCTGCAGCTTTGGCACTCCTGCAGCTTTGGCACTCCTGCAGCTTGGCACTCCTGCAGCTTTGGCACTCCTGCAGCTTTGGCACTCCTGCAGCTTGGCACTCCTGCAGCTTGGCACTCCTGCACCTTGGCACTCCTGCAGCTTTGGCACTCCTGCAGCTTGGCACTCCTGCAGCTTTGGCACTCCTGCAGCTTGGCACTCCTGCAGCTTGGCACTCCTGCAGCTTTGGCACTCCTGCAGCTTGGCACTCCTGCACCTTGGCACTCCTGCAGCTTGGCACTCCTGCACCTTGGCACTCCTGCAGCTTGGCACTCCTGCACCTTGGCACTCCTGCAGCTTGGCACTCCTGCAGCTTGGCACTCCTGCAGCTTGGCACTCCTGCAGCTTGGCACTCCTGCAGCTTGGCACTCCTGCACCTTGGCACTCCTGCAGCTTGGCACTCCTGCAGCTTGGCACTCCTGCACCTTGGCACTCCTGCAGCTTGGCACTCCTGCACCTTGGCACTCCTGCAGCTTTGGCACTCCTGCAGCTTGGCACTCCTGCAGCTTTGGCACTCCTGCAGCTTGGCACTCCTGCAGCTTTGGCACTCCTGCAGCTTTGGCACTCCTGCAGCTTGGCACTCCTGCACCTTGGCACTCCTGCAGCTTGGCACTCCTGCAGCTTTGGCACTCCTGCAGCTTGGCACTCCTGCACATTGGCACTCCTGCAGCTTGGCACTCCTGCACCTTGGCACTCCTGCAGCTTGGCACTCCTGCAGCTTTGGCACTCCTGCACCTTGGCACTCCTGCAGCTTGGCACTCCTGCACATTGGCACTCCTGCAGCTTTGGCACTCCTGCAGCTTGGCACTCCTGCAGCTTGGCACTCCTGCAGCTTGGCACTCCTGCAGCTTGGCACTCCTGCACATTGGCACTCCTGCAGCTTGGCACTCCTGCAGCTTGGCACTCCTGCAGCTTGGCACTCCTGCAGCTTGGCACTCCTGCACCTTGGCACTCCTGCAGCTTGGCACTCCTGCACATTGGCACTCCTGCAGCTTTGGCACTCCTGCAGCTTGGCACTCCTGCAGCTTGGCACTCCTGCAGCTTTGGCACTCCTGCAGCTTGGCACTCCTGCAGCTTGGCACTCCTGCACCTTGGCACTCCTGCAGCTTGGCACTCCTGCAGCTTGGCACTCCTGCAGCTTGGCACTCCTGCACCTTGGCACTCCTGCAGCTTGGCACTCCTGCACATTGGCACTCCTGCAGCTTTGGCACTCCTGCAGCTTGGCACTCCTGCAGCTTTGGCACTCCTGCAGCTTGGCACTCCTGCAGCTTTGGCACTCCTGCACCTTGGCACTCCTGCAGCTTGGCACTCCTGCACATTGGCACTCCTGCAGCTTGGCACTCCTGCACATTGGCACTCCTGCAGCTTGGCACTCCTGCACCTTGGCACTCCTGCAGCTTGGCACTCCTGCAGCTTTGGCACTCCTGCAGCTTGACACTCCTGCAGCTTGGCACTCCTGCAGCTTTGGCACTCCTGCAGCTTGGCACTCCTGCAGCTTGGCACTCCTGCACCTTGGCACTCCTGCAGCTTTGGCACTCCTGCAGCTTGGCACTCCTGCAGCTTGGCACTCCTGCAGCTTGGCACTCCTGCAGCTTGGCACTCCTGCAGCTTTGGCACTCCTGCAGCTTGGCACTCCTGCAGCTTGGCACTCCTGCAGCTTTGGCACTCCTGCAGCTTGGCACTCCTGCAGCTTGGCACTCCTGCAGCTTTGGCACTCCTGCAGCTTGGCACTCCTGCAGCTTTGGCACTCCTGCAGCTTTGGCACTCCTGCAGCTTGGCACTCCTGCAGCTTGACACTCCTGCAGCTTTGGCACTCCTGCAGCTTGGCACTCCTGCAGCTTGGCACTCCTGCAGCTTGACACTCCTGCAGCTTTGGCACTCCTGCAGCTTGGCACTCCTGCAGCTTGGCACTCCTGCAGCTTTGGCACTCCTGCAGCTTGGCACTCCTGCAGCTTTGGCACTCCTGCACCTTGGCACTCCTGCAGCTTTGGCACTCCTGCAGCTTGGCACTCCTGCAGCTTGGCACTCCTGCAGCTTTGGCACTCCTGCAGCTTGGCACTCCTGCAGCTTTGGCACTCCTGCAGCTTGGCACTCCTGCAGCTTGGCACTCCTGCAGCTTTGGCACTCCTGCAGCTTGGCACTCCTGCAGCTTTGGCACTCATGCAGCTTGGCACTCCTGCAGCTTTGGCACTCCTGCAGCTTTGGCACTCCTGCAGCTTGGCACTCCTGCAGCTTGGCACTCCTGCAGCTTTGGCACTCCTGCAGCTTGGCACTCCTGCAGCTTGGCACTCCTGCAGCTTGGCACTCCTGCAGCTTTGGCACTCCTGCAGCTTTGGCACTCCTACAGCTTGACACTCGCTCCTACAGCTTGACACTCGCTCCTGTAGCTTGACACTCGCTCCTACAGCTTGACACTCGCTCCTGCAGCTTGACACTCGCTCCTACAGCTTGACACTCGCTCCTGCAGCTTGACACTCACTCCTACAGCTTGACACTCGCTCCTGCAGCTTGACACTCACTCCTACAGCTTGACACTCACTCCTACAGCTTGACACTCGCTCCTGCAGCTTGACACTCACTCCTACAGCTTGACACTCACTCCTACAGCTTGACACTCACTCCTGCAGCTTGACACTCGCTCCTGCAGCTTGACACTCACTCCTACAGCTTGACACTCACTCCTACAGCTTGACACTCACTCCTACAGCTTGACACTCACTCCTACAGCTTGACACTCACTCCTACAGCTTGACACTCGCTCCTGCAGCTTGACACTCACTCCTACAGCTTGACACTCGCTCCTACAGCTTGACACTCACTCCTACAGCTTGACACTCACTCCAACAGCTTGACACTCACTCCTGCAGCTTGACACTCGCTCCTGCAGCTTGACACTCGCTCCTGCAGCTTGACACTCACTCCTACAGCTTGACACTCGCTCCTGTAGCTTGACACTCGCTCCTGTAGCTTGACACTCGCTCCTGTAGCTTGACACTCACTCCTACAGCTTGACACTCGCTCCTGTAGCTTGACACTCACTCCTACAGCTTGACACTCGCTCCTGTAGCTTGACACTCGCTCCTGTAGCTTGACACTCGCTCCTGCAGCTTGACACTCGCTCCTGTAGCTTGACACTCGCTCCTGTAGCTTGACACTCGCTCCTGCAGCTTGACACTCGCTCCTGCAGCTTGACACTCGCTCCTGCAGCTTGACACTCGCTCCTGCAGCTTGACACTCGCTCCTACAGCTTGACACTCGCTCCTGTAGCTTGACACTCGCTCCTGTAGCTTGACACTCGCTCCTGCAGCTTGACACTCGCTCCTGTAGCTTGACACTCGCTCCTGTAGCTTGACACTCGCTCCTACAGCTTGACACTCGCTCCTGTAGCTTGACACTCGCTCCTACAGCTTGACACTCGCTCCTACAGCTTGACACTCGCTCCTACAGCTTGACACTCGCTCCTGTAGCTTGACACTCGCTCCTACAGCTTGACACTCGCTCCTACAGCTTGACACTCACTCCTACAGCTTGACACTCACTCCTACAGCTTGACACTCACTCCTGCAGCTTGACACTCGCTCCTACAGCTTGACACTCGCTCCTGCAGCTTGACACTCGCTCCTGTAGCTTGACACTCGCTCCTACAGCTTGACACTCGCTCCTACAGCTTGACACTCGCTCCTGTAGCTTGACACTCGCTCCTGTAGCTTGACACTCGCTCCTGTAGCTTGACACTCGCTCCTGTAGCTTGACACTCGCTCATGTAGCTTGACACTCGCTCCTGTAGCTTGACACTCGCTCCTGTAGCTTGACACTCGCTCCTGTAGCTTGACACTCGCTCCTGTAGCTTGACACTCGCTCCTACAGCTTGACACTCGCTCCTACAGCTTGACACTCGCTCCTGTAGCTTGACACTCACTCCTACAGCTTGACACTCGCTCCTGCAGCTTGACACTCACTCCTACAGCTTGACACTCGCTCCTGCAGCTTGACACTCGCTCCTACAGCTTGACACTCACTCCTACAGCTTGACACTCGCTCCTGCAGCTTGACACTCACTCCTGTAGCTTGACACTCGCTCCTGTAGCTTGACACTCGCTCCTGCAGCTTGACACTCGCTCCTGTAGCTTGACACTCGCTCCTGTAGCTTGACACTCACTCCTGCAGCTTGACACTCGCTCCTGTAGCTTGACACTCGCTCCTGTAGCTTGACACTCGCTCCTGTAGCTTGACACTCGCTCCTGTAGCTTGACACTCGCTCCTGTAGCTTGACACTCGCTCCTGTAGCTTGACACTCACTCCTGCAGCTTGACACTCGCTCCTGTAGCTTGACACTCGCTCCTGTAGCTTGACACTCGCTCCTGTAGCTTGACACTCGCTCCTACAGCTTGACACTCGCTCCTACAGCTTGACACTCGCTCCTGTAGCTTGACACTCACTCCTACAGCTTGACACTCGCTCCTGCAGCTTGACACTCGCTCCTACAGCTTGACACTCGCTCCTGCAGCTTGACACTCGCTCCTACAGCTTGACACTCACTCCTACAGCTTGACACTCGCTCCTGCAGCTTGACACTCACTCCTGTAGCTTGACACTCGCTCCTGTAGCTTGACACTCGCTCCTGCAGCTTGACACTCGCTCCTGTAGCTTGACACTCGCTCCTGTAGCTTGACACTCACTCCTGCAGCTTGACACTCGCTCCTGTAGCTTGACACTCGCTCCTGTAGCTTGACACTCGCTCCTGTAGCTTGACACTCGCTCCTGTAGCTTGACACTCGCTCCTGTAGCTTGACACTCGCTCCTGTAGCTTGACACTCGCTCCTGCAGCTTGACACTCGCTCCTGTAGCTTGACACTCGCTCCTGTAGCTTGACACTCGCTCCTGCAGCTTGACACTCGCTCCTGCAGCTTGACACTCGCTCCTACAGCTTGACACTCGCTCCTACAGCTTGACACTCACTCCTGCAGCTTGACACTCGCTCCTGCAGCTTGACACTCGCTCCTACAGCTTGACACTCGCTCCTGCAGCTTGACACTCGCTCCTACAGCTTGACACTCGCTCCTACAGCTTGACACTCGCTCCTGCAGCTTGACACTCGCTCCTACAGCTTGACACTCGCTCCTGTAGCTTGACACTCGCTCCTACAGCTTGACACTCGCTCCTGTAGCTTGACACTCGCTCCTGTAGCTTGACACTCGCTCCTGTAGCTTGACACTCGCTCCTGTAGCTTGACACTCGCTCCTGTAGCTTGACACTCGCTCCTGTAGCTTGACACTCGCTCCTGTAGCTTGACACTCGCTCCTGTAGCTTGACACTCGCTCCTGTAGCTTGACACTCGCTCCTGTAGCTTGACACTCGCTCCTGTAGCTTGACACTCGCTCCTGCAGCTTGACACTCGCTCCTGTAGCTTGACACTCGCTCCTGTAGCTTGACACTCGCTCCTACAGCTTGACACTCGCTCCTGTAGCTTGACACTCACTCCTACAGCTTGACACTCGCTCCTACAGCTTGACACTCGCTCCTGCAGCTTGACACTCGCTCCTGCAGCTTGACACTCACTCCTGCAGCTTGACACTCGCTCCTGTAGCTTGACACTCGCTCCTGCAGCTTGACACTCACTCCTGCAGCTTGACACTCACTCCTGCAGCTTGACACTCGCTCCTGTAGCTTGACACTCGCTCCTACAGCTTGACACTCGCTCCTACAGCTTGACACTCGCTCCTGCAGCTTGACACTCACTCCTGTAGCTTGACACTCGCTCCTGCAGCTTGACACTCGCTCCTGTAGCTTGACACTCGCTCCTGTAGCTTGACACTCGCTCCTGTAGCTTGACACTCGCTCCTACAGCTTGACACTCGCTCCTGTAGCTTGACACTCGCTCCTACAGCTTGACACTCGCTCCTACAGCTTGACACTCGCTCCTGTAGCTTGACACTCGCTCCTACAGCTTGACACTCGCTCCTACAGCTTGACACTCGCTCCTGCAGCTTGACACTCACTCCTGCAGCTTGACACTCGCTCCTGCAGCTTGACACTCACTCCTACAGCTTGACACTCGCTCCTACAGCTTGACACTCGCTCCTACAGCTTGACACTCGCTCCTGTAGCTTGACACTCGCTCCTACAGCTTGACACTCGCTCCTACAGCTTGACACTCGCTCCTGTAGCTTGACACTCACTCCTACAGCTTGACACTCGCTCCTGTAGCTTGACACTCGCTCCTGTAGCTAGACACTCACTCCTACAGCTTGACACTCGCTCCTGTAGCTTGACACTCGCTCCTGTAGCTTGACACTCGCTCCTGTAGCTTGACACTCACTCCTGTAGCTTGACACTCGCTCCTACAGCTTGACACTCGCTCCTGCAGCTTGACACTCACTCCTGTAGCTTGACACTCGCTCCTACAGCTTGACACTCGCTCCTGTAGCTTGACACTCACTCCTACAGCTTGACACTCGCTCCTGCAGCTTGACACTCGCTCCTGTAGCTTGACACTCGCTCCTGCAGCTTGACACTCGCTCCTGTAGCTTGACACTCGCTCCTACAGCTTGACACTCGCTCCTGCAGCTTGACACTCACTCCTGTAGCTTGACACTCGCTCCTACAGCTTGACACTCGCTCCTGCAGCTTGACACTCGCTCCTGTAGCTTGACACTCACTCCTACAGCTTGACACTCGCTCCTACAGCTTGACACTCGCTNGTTGGCACTCGCTCCTGTAGCTTGACACTCGCTCCTGCAGCTTGGCACTCGCTCCTACAGCTTGACACTCACTCCTGCAGCTTGACACTCCGCTCCTGTAGCTTGACACTCGCTCCTGTAGCTTGACACTCGCTCCTGTAGCTTGACACTCACTCCTGTAGCTTGACACTCGCTCCTGCAGCTTGGCACTCGCTCCTGTAGCTTGACACTCTCCTGCAGCTTGGCACTCGCTCCTGTAGCTTGACACTCGCTCCTGTAGCTTGACACTCGCTCCTGTAGCTTGACACTCGCTCCTGTAGCTTGGCACTCGCTCCTACAGCTTGACACTCGCTCCTGCAGCTTGGCACTCGCTCCTGTAGCTTGACACTCGCTCCTACAGCTTGACACTCGCTCCTGCAGCTTGACACTCGCTCCTACAGCTTGACACTCGCTCCTACAGCTTGACACTCGCTCCTACAGCTTGACACTCGCTCCTGCAGCTTGACACTCGCTCCTGTAGCTTGACACTCGCTCCTGTAGCTTGACACTCGCTCCTGTAGCTTGACACTCGCTCCTGTAGCTTGACACTCGCTCCTGTAGCTTGACACTCGCTCCTGTAGCTTGACACTCACTCCTACAGCTTGACACTCGCTCCTGTAGCTTGACACTCGCTCCTACAGCTTGACACTCGCTCCTGCAGCTTGACACTCGCTCCTACAGCTTGGCACTCGCTCCTGTAGCTTGACACTCGCTCCTACAGCTTGACACTCGCTCCTGCAGCTTGACACTCGCTCCTGTGGCTTGACACTCGCTCCTGTAGCTTGACACTCGCTCCTGTAGCTTGACACTCGCTCCTGTAGCTTGACACTCGCTCCTGTAGCTTGACACTCGCTCTGTAGCTTGACACTCACTCCTACAGCTTGACACTCGCTCCTGCAGCTTGACACTCGCTCCTGCAGCTTGACACTCGCTCCTGTAGCTTGACACTCGCTCCTGTAGCTTGACACTCGCTCCTGTAGCTTGACACTCGCTCCTACAGCTTGACACTCGCTCCTGCAGCTTGACACTCGCTCCTGTAGCTTGACACTCGCTCCTGTGGCTTGACACTCCTGTAGCTTGACACTCGCTCCTACAGCTTGACACTCGCTCCTGTAGCTTGACACTCGCTCCTGTAGCTTGACACTCACTCCTACAGCTTGACACTCGCTCCTGTAGCTTGACACTCGCTCCTGTAGCTTGACACTCGCTCTGTGGCTTGACACTCGCTCCTACAGCTTGACACTCGCTCCTGTAGCTTGACACTCGCTCCTGTAGCTTGACCACTCGCTCCTGCAGCTTGACACTCGCTCCTACAGCTTGACACTCGCTCCTGCAGCTTGACACTCGCTCCTACAGCTTGACACTCGCTCCTGTAGCTTGACACTCGCTCCTACAGCTTGACACTCGCTCCTACAGCTTGACACTCGCTCCTGTAGCTTGACACTCGCTCCTGTAGCTTGACACTCGCTCCTACAGCTTGACACTCGCTCCTGTAGCTTGACACTCGCTCCTGTAGCTTGACACTCGCTCCTGTAGCTTGACACTCGCTCCTACAGCTTGACACTCGCTCCTGTGGCTTGACACTCGCTCCTACAGCTTGACACTCGCTCCTGTAGCTTGACACTCGCTCCTGTAGCTGACACTCGCTCCTGTAGCTTGACACTCGCTCCTGTAGCTTGACACTCGCTCCTGTGGCTTGACACTCGCTCCTACAGCTTGACACTCGCTCCTGTAGCTTGACACTCGCTCCTACAGCTTGACACTCGCTCCTGTAGCTTGACACTCGCTCCTGTAGCTTGACACTCGCTCCTACAGCTTGACACTCGCTCCTGTAGCTTGACACTCGCTCCTGTAGCTTGACACTCGCTCCTGTAGCTTGACACTCGCTCCTGTAGCTTGACACTCGCTCCTGTAGCTTGACACTCGCTCCTGTGGCTTGACACTCGCTCCTACAGCTTGACACTCACTCCTGTAGCTTGACACTCGCTCCTGTAGCTTGACACTCACTCCTGTAGCTTGACACTCGCTCCTGTGGCTTGACACTCGCTCCTGCAGCTTGACACTCGCTCCTGTAGCTTGACACTCGCTCCTGTAGCTTGACACTCGCTCCTACAGCTTGACACTCACTCCTGTAGCTTGACACTCGCTCCTACAGCTTGACACTCGCTCCTGTAGCTTGACACTCGCTCCTGTAGCTTGACACTCGCTCCTACAGCTTGACACTCACTCCTACAGCTTGACACTCACTCCTACAGCTTGACACTCACTCCTACAGCTTGACACTCACTCCTACAGCTTGACACTCACTCCTACAGCTTGACACTCACTCCTACAGCTTGACACTCACTCCTGTAGCTTGACACTCGCTCCTACAGCTTGACACTCACTCCTGTAGCTTGACACTCGCTCCTACAGCTTGACACTCGCTCCTGTAGCTTGACACTCGCTCCTGTAGCTTGACACTCGCTCCTGCAGCTTGACACTCACTCCTGTAGCTTGACACTCGCTCCTGTAGCTTGACACTCGCTCCTGTAGCTTGACACTCACTCCTGTAGCTTGACACTCGCTCCTGTAGCTTGACACTCGCTCCTACAGCTTGACACTCGCTCCTGTAGCTTGACACTCGCTCCTGTAGCTTGACACTCGCTCCTGTAGCTTGACACTCGCTCCTGTAGCTTGACACTCGCTCCTGTAGCTTGACACTCGCTCCTGTAGCTTGACACTCGCTCCTGTAGCTTGACACTCACTCCTGTAGCTTGACACTCGCTCCTGTAGCTTGACACTCGCTCCTACAGCTTGACACTCGCTCCTGTAGCTTGACACTCGCTCCTGTAGCTTGACACTCGCTCCTGTAGCTTGACACTCGCTCCTACAGCTTGACACTCGCTCCTGTAGCTTGACACTCGCTCCTACAGCTTGACACTCGCTCCTACAGCTTGACACTCGCTCCTACAGCTTGACACTCGCTCCTACAGCTTGACACTCGCTCCTGTAGCTTGACACTCGCTCCTACAGCTTGACACTCGCTCCTGTAGCTTGACACTCGCTCCTGTAGCTTGACACTCGCTCCTGTAGCTTGACACTCGCTCCTGCAGCTTGACACTCGCTCCTGTAGCTTGACACTCGCTCCTGTAGCTTGACACTCGCTCCTGTAGCTTGACACTCGCTCCTGTAGCTTGACACTCGCTCCTGTAGCTTGACACTCGCTCCTGTAGCTTGACACTCGCTCCTGTAGCTTGACACTCGCTCCTGTAGCTTGACACTCGCTCCTGTAGCTTGACACTCGCTCCTGTAGCTTGACACTCGCTCCTGTAGCTTGACACTCGCTCCTGTAGCTTGACACTCGCTCCTGTAGCTTGACACTCGCTCCTGTAGCTTGACACTCGCTCCTGTAGCTTGACACTCGCTCCTACAGCTTGACACTCGCTCCTGTAGCTTGACACTCGCTCCTGTAGCTTGACACTCGCTCCTGTAGCTTGACACTCGCTCCTACAGCTTGACACTCGCTCCTACAGCTTGACACTCGCTCCTACAGCTTGACACTCGCTCCTACAGCTTGACACTCGCTCCTACAGCTTGACACTCGCTCCTACAGCTTGACACTCGCTCCTACAGCTTGACACTCGCTCCTACAGCTTGACACTCGCTCCTACAGCTTGACACTCGCTCCTACAGCTTGACACTCGCTCCTACAGCTTGACACTCGCTCCTACAGCTTGACACTCGCTCCTACAGCTTGACACTCGCTCCTGCAGCTTGACACTCGCTCCTACAGCTTGACACTCGCTCCTACAGCTTGACACTCGCTCCTACAGCTTGACACTCGCTCCTGCAGCTTGACACTCGCTCCTGCAGCTTGACACTCGCTCCTACAGCTTGACACTCGCTCCTGTAGCTTGACACTCGCTCCTGCAGCTTGACACTCGCTCCTGTAGCTTGACACTCGCTCCTGTAGCTTGACACTCGCTCCTGCAGCTTGACACTCGCTCCTGTAGCTTGACACTCGCTCCTGTAGCTTGACACTCGCTACAGCTTGACACTCGCTCCTGTAGCTTGACACTCGCTCCTGCAGCTTGACACTCGCTCCTGTAGCTTGACACTCGCTCCTGTAGCTTGACACTCGCTCCTGTAGCTTGACACTCGCTCCTACAGCTTGACACTCGCTCCTGTAGCTTGACACTCGCTCCTGCAGCTTGACACTCGCTCCTGTAGCTTGACACTCGCTCCTGTAGCTTGACACTCGCTCCTACAGCTTGACACTCGCTCCTGCAGCTTGACACTCGCTCCTGTAGCTTGACACTCGCTCCTGTAGCTTGACACTCGCTCCTACAGCTTGACACTCGCTCCTGTAGCTTGACACTCGCTCCTGTAGCTTGACACTCGCTCCTGTAGCTTGACACTCGCTCCTGTAGCTTGACACTCGCTCCTACAGCTTGACACTCGCTCCTGTAGCTTGACACTCGCTCCTACAGCTTGACACTCGCTCCTACAGCTTGACACTCGCTCCTGTAGCTTGACACTCGCTCCTGTAGCTTGACACTCGCTCCTACAGCTTGACACTCGCTCCTACAGCTTGACACTCGCTCCTGTAGCTTGACACTCGCTCCTACAGCTTGACACTCGCTCCTACAGCTTGACACTCGCTCCTGTAGCTTGACACTCGCTCCTGTAGCTTGACACTCGCTCCTACAGCTTGACACTCACTCCTACAGCTTGACACTCGCTCCTGTAGCTTGACACTCGCTCCTGTAGCTTGACACTCGCTCCTACAGCTTGACACTCACTCCTACAGCTTGACACTCGCTCCTACAGCTTGACACTCGCTCCTGTAGCTTGACACTCGCTCCTACAGCTTGACACTCACTCCTACAGCTTGACACTCACTCCTACAGCTTGACACTCGCTCCTGTAGCTTGACACTCGCTCCTACAGCTTGACACTCACTCCTACAGCTTGACACTCACTCCTACAGCTTGACACTCGCTCCTGTAGCTTGACACTCGCTCCTGTAGCTTGACACTCGCTCCTGCAGCTTGACACTCACTCCTACAGCTTGACACTCGCTCCTGCAGCTTGACACTCGCTCCTACAGCTTGACACTCGCTCCTACAGCTTGACACTCGCTCCTACAGCTTGACACTCGCTCCTGTAGCTTGACACTCGCTCCTACAGCTTGACACTCACTCCTACAGCTTGACACTCGCTCCTACAGCTTGACACTCGCTCCTACAGCTTGACACTCACTCCTACAGCTTGACACTCGCTCCTGTAGCTTGACACTCGCTCCTGCAGCTTGACACTCGCTCCTACAGCTTGACACTCGCTCCTACAGCTTGACACTCACTCCTACAGCTTGACACTCGCTCCTGCAGCTTGACACTCGCTCCTGCAGCTTGACACTCGCTCCTGTAGCTTGACACTCGCTCCTGTAGCTTGACACTCGCTCCTGTAGCTTGACACTCGCTCCTGTAGCTTGACACTCGCTCCTGTAGCTTGACACTCGCTCCTGTAGCTTGACACTCGCTCCTGCAGCTTGACACTCGCTCCTACAGCTTGACACTCGCTCCTGTAGCTTGACACTCGCTCCTGTAGCTTGACACTCGCTCCTGTAGCTTGACACTCGCTCCTACAGCTTGACACTCGCTCCTACAGCTTGACACTCACTCCTACAGCTTGACACTCGCTCCTGTAGCTTGACACTCGCTCCTACAGCTTGACACTCGCTCCTACAGCTTGACACTCGCTCCTGTAGCTTGACACTCGCTCCTACAGCTTGACACTCGCTCCTACAGCTTGACACTCGCTCCTGCAGCTTGACACTCGCTCCTACAGCTTGACACTCGCTCCTGTAGCTTGACACTCGCTCCTACAGCTTGACACTCGCTCCTGTAGCTTGACACTCGCTCCTACAGCTTGACACTCGCTCCTACAGCTTGACACTCGCTCCTGCAGCTTGACACTCGCTCCTGTAGCTTGACACTCGCTCCTGTAGCTTGACACTCGCTCCTACAGCTTGACACTCGCTCCTACAGCTTGACACTCGCTCCTACAGCTTGACACTCGCTCCTGTAGCTTGACACTCGCTCCTACAGCTTGACACTCGCTCCTACAGCTTGACACTCGCTCCTGTAGCTTGACACTCGCTCCTACAGCTTGACACTCGCTCCTACAGCTTGACACTCGCTCCTGCAGCTTGACACTCGCTCCTGTAGCTTGACACTCGCTCCTACAGCTTGACACTCGCTCCTACAGCTTGACACTCGCTCCTACAGCTTGACACTCGCTCCTGTAGCTTGACACTCGCTCCTACAGCTTGACACTCGCTCCTACAGCTTGACACTCGCTCCTGTAGCTTGACACTCGCTCCTACAGCTTGACACTCGCTCCTACAGCTTGACACTCGCTCCTGCAGCTTGACACTCGCTCCTGTAGCTTGACACTCGCTCCTACAGCTTGACACTCGCTCCTGTAGCTTGACACTCGCTCCTACAGCTTGACACTCGCTCCTACAGCTTGACACTCGCTCCTGCAGCTTGACACTCGCTCCTGTAGCTTGACACTCGCTCCTACAGCTTGACACTCGCTCCTACAGCTTGACACTCGCTCCTACAGCTTGACACTCGCTCCTGTAGCTTGACACTCGCTCCTACAGCTTGACACTCGCTCCTACAGCTTGACACTCGCTCCTGTAGCTTGACACTCGCTCCTACAGCTTGACACTCGCTCCTACAGCTTGACACTCGCTCCTGCAGCTTGACACTCGCTCCTGTAGCTTGACACTCGCTCCTACAGCTTGACACTCGCTCCTACAGCTTGACACTCGCTCCTACAGCTTGACACTCGCTCCTGTAGCTTGACACTCGCTCCTACAGCTTGACACTCGCTCCTACAGCTTGACACTCGCTCCTGTAGCTTGACACTCGCTCCTACAGCTTGACACTCGCTCCTACAGCTTGACACTCGCTCCTGCAGCTTGACACTCGCTCCTGTAGCTTGACACTCGCTCCTACAGCTTGACACTCGCTCCTGTAGCTTGACACTCGCTCCTACAGCTTGACACTCGCTCCTACAGCTTGACACTCGCTCCTGCAGCTTGACACTCGCTCCTGTAGCTTGACACTCGCTCCTACAGCTTGACACTCGCTCCTACAGCTTGACACTCGCTCCTACAGCTTGACACTCGCTCCTACAGCTTGACACTCGCTCCTACAGCTTGACACTCGCTCCTACAGCTTGACACTCGCTCCTGTAGCTTGACACTCGCTCCTACAGCTTGACACTCGCTCCTGTAGCTTGACACTCGCTCCTGTAGCTTGACACTCGCTCCTACAGCTTGACACTCGCTCCTACAGCTTGACACTCGCTCCTGTAGCTTGACACTCGCTCCTACAGCTTGACACTCGCTCCTACAGCTTGACACTCGCTCCTACAGCTTGACACTCGCTCCTACAGCTTGACACTCGCTCCTACAGCTTGACACTCGCTCCTACAGCTTGACACTCGCTCCTGTAGCTTGACACTCGCTCCTGTAGCTTGACACTCGCTCCTGTAGCTTGACACTCGCTCCTGTAGCTTGACACTCGCTCCTGTAGCTTGACACTCGCTCCTGCAGCTTGACACTCGCTCCTGTAGCTTGACACTCGCTCCTGCAGCTTGACACTCGCTCCTGTAGCTTGACACTCGCTCCTACAGCTTGACACTCGCTCCTACAGCTTGACACTCGCTCCTGTAGCTTGACACTCGCTCCTGTAGCTTGACACTCGCTCCTACAGCTTGACACTCGCTCCTGTAGCTTGACACTCGCTCCTGTAGCTTGACACTCGCTCCTGTAGCTTGACACTCGCTCCTACAGCTTGACACTCGCTCCTACAGCTTGACACTCGCTCCTGTAGCTTGACACTCGCTCCTGTAGCTTGACACTCGCTCCTACAGCTTGACACTCGCTCCTGTAGCTTGACACTCGCTCCTGTAGCTTGACACTCGCTCCTGTAGCTTGACACTCGCTCCTGCAGCTTGACACTCGCTCCTGTAGCTTGACACTCGCTCCTGTAGCTTGACACTCGCTCCTACAGCTTGACACTCGCTCCTGTAGCTTGACACTCGCTCCTGTAGCTTGACACTCGCTCCTGCAGCTTGACACTCGCTCCTGCAGCTTGACACTCGCTCCTGTAGCTTGACACTCGCTCCTGTAGCTTGACACTCGCTCCTACAGCTTGACACTCGCTCCTACAGCTTGACACTCGCTCCTACAGCTTGACACTCGCTCCTGTAGCTTGACACTCGCTCCTGTAGCTTGACACTCGCTCCTACAGCTTGACACTCGCTCCTACAGCTTGACACTCGCTCCTGCAGCTTGACACTCGCTCCTGTAGCTTGACACTCGCTCCTACAGCTTGACACTCGCTCCTGTAGCTTGACACTCGCTCCTGTAGCTTGACACTCGCTCCTGTAGCTTGACACTCGCTCCTGTAGCTTGACACTCGCTCCTGTAGCTTGACACTCGCTCCTACAGCTTGACACTCGCTCCTGTAGCTTGACACTCGCTCCTGCAGCTTGACACTCGCTCCTGTAGCTTGACACTCGCTCCTGTAGCTTGACACTCGCTCCTGCAGCTTGACACTCGCTCCTGTAGCTTGACACTCGCTCCTGTAGCTTGACACTCGCTCCTGTAGCTTGACACTCGCTCCTACAGCTTGACACTCGCTCCTACAGCTTGACACTCGCTCCTGTAGCTTGACACTCGCTCCTGTAGCTTGACACTCGCTCCTACAGCTTGACACTCGCTCCTGCAGCTTGACACTCGCTCCTGTAGCTTGACACTCGCTCCTGTAGCTTGACACTCGCTCCTGCAGCTTGACACTCGCTCCTGCAGCTTGACACTCGCTCCTGTAGCTTGACACTCGCTCCTGTAGCTTGACACTCGCTCCTGTAGCTTGACACTCGCTCCTGTAGCTTGACACTCGCTCCTGTAGCTTGACACTCGCTCCTACAGCTTGACACTCGCTCCTACAGCTTGACACTCGCTCCTGTAGCTTGACACTCGCTCCTGTAGCTTGACACTCGCTCCTACAGCTTGACACTCGCTCCTGTAGCTTGACACTCGCTCCTACAGCTTGACACTCGCTCCTGTAGCTTGACACTCGCTCCTGTAGCTTGACACTCGCTCCTACAGCTTGACACTCGCTCCTGTAGCTTGACACTCGCTCCTACAGCTTGACACTCGCTCCTACAGCTTGACACTCGCTCCTACAGCTTGACACTCGCTCCTACAGCTTGACACTCGCTCCTGTAGCTTGACACTCGCTCCTGCAGCTTGACACTCGCTCCTACAGCTTGACACTCGCTCCTACAGCTTGACACTCGCTCCTACAGCTTGACACTCGCTCCTGTAGCTTGACACTCGCTCCTGCAGCTTGACACTCGCTCCTGTAGCTTGACACTCGCTCCTACAGCTTGACACTCGCTCCTACAGCTTGACACTCGCTCCTACAGCTTGACACTCGCTCCTACAGCTTGACACTCGCTCCTACAGCTTGACACTCGCTCCTACAGCTTGACACTCGCTCCTGTAGCTTGACACTCGCTCCTACAGCTTGACACTCGCTCCTACAGCTTGACACTCGCTCCTGCAGCTTGACACTCGCTCCTGTAGCTTGACACTCGCTCCTGTAGCTTGACACTCGCTCCTACAGCTTGACACTCGCTCCTGTAGCTTGACACTCGCTCCTGTAGCTTGACACTCGCTCCTGTAGCTTGACACTCGCTCCTGTAGCTTGACACTCGCTCCTGTAGCTTGACACTCGCTCCTACAGCTTGACACTCGCTCCTGTAGCTTGACACTCGCTCCTACAGCTTGACACTCGCTCCTGTAGCTTGACACTCGCTCCTGTAGCTTGACACTCGCTCCTGTAGCTTGACACTCGCTCCTGTAGCTTGACACTCGCTCCTGTAGCTTGACACTCGCTCCTACAGCTTGACACTCGCTCCTGTAGCTTGACACTCGCTCCTGTAGCTTGACACTCGCTCCTACAGCTTGACACTCGCTCCTGTAGCTTGACACTCGCTCCTACAGCTTGACACTCGCTCCTGTAGCTTGACACTCGCTCCTGTAGCTTGACACTCGCTCCTACAGCTTGACACTCGCTCCTGTAGCTTGACACTCGCTCCTGTAGCTTGACACTCGCTCCTGTAGCTTGACACTCGCTCCTGTAGCTTGACACTCGCTCCTACAGCTTGACACTCGCTCCTGTAGCTTGACACTCGCTCCTGTAGCTTGACACTCGCTCCTACAGCTTGACACTCGCTCCTGTAGCTTGACACTCGCTCCTGTAGCTTGACACTCGCTCCTGTAGCTTGACACTCGCTCCTACAGCTTGACACTCGCTCCTGCAGCTTGACACTCGCTCCTACAGCTTGACACTCGCTCCTGTAGCTTGACACTCGCTCCTGTAGCTTGACACTCGCTCCTGTAGCTTGACACTCGCTCCTGTAGCTTGACACTCACTCCTGCAGCTTGACACTCGCTCCTGTAGCTTGACACTCGCTCCTGTAGCTTGACACTCGCTCCTGTAGCTTGACACTCGCTCCTGTAGCTTGACACTCGCTCCTGTAGCTTGACACTCGCTCCTGTAGCTTGACACTCGCTCCTGTAGCTTGACACTCGCTCCTGTAGCTTGACACTCGCTCCTGTAGCTTGACACTCGCTCCTGTAGCTTGACACTCGCTCCTGTAGCTTGACACTCGCTCCTGTAGCTTGACACTCGCTCCTGTAGCTTGACACTCGCTCCTGTAGCTTGACACTCGCTCCTGTAGCTTGACACTCGCTCCTGTAGCTTGACACTCGCTCCTACAGCTTGACACTCGCTCCTACAGCTTGACACTCGCTCCTACAGCTTGACACTCGCTCCTGCAGCTTGACACTCGCTCCTGCAGCTTGACACTCGCTCCTGCAGCTTGACACTCGCTCCTGTAGCTTGACACTCGCTCCTGCAGCTTGACACTCGCTCCTACAGCTTGACACTCGCTCCTGTAGCTTGACACTCGCTCCTACAGCTTGACACTCGCTCCTACAGCTTGACACTCGCTCCTACAGCTTGACACTCGCTCCTGCAGCTTGACACTCGCTCCTACAGCTTGACACTCGCTCCTGCAGCTTGACACTCGCTCCTGTAGCTTGACACTCGCTCCTACAGCTTGACACTCGCTCCTGTAGCTTGACACTCGCTCCTGCAGCTTGACACTCGCTCCTGTAGCTTGACACTCACTCCTGTAGCTTGACACTCGCTCCTGTAGCTTGACACTCGCTCCTACAGCTTGACACTCGCTCCTGTAGCTTGACACTCGCTCCTGTAGCTTGACACTCGCTCCTACAGCTTGACACTCGCTCCTGCAGCTTGACACTCGCTCCTACAGCTTGACACTCGCTCCTGTAGCTTGACACTCGCTCCTACAGCTTGACACTCGCTCCTGTAGCTTGACACTCGCTCCTGTAGCTTGACACTCGCTCCTACAGCTTGACACTCGCTCCTGCAGCTTGACACTCGCTCCTGTAGCTTGACACTCGCTCCTACAGCTTGACACTCGCTCCTGTAGCTTGACACTCGCTCCTACAGCTTGACACTCGCTCCTACAGCTTGACACTCGCTCCTGCAGCTTGACACTCGCTCCTGTAGCTTGACACTCGCTCCTACAGCTTGACACTCGCTCCTGTAGCTTGACACTCGCTCCTGTAGCTTGACACTCGCTCCTACAGCTTGACACTCGCTCCTGTAGCTTGACACTCGCTCCTGTAGCTTGACACTCGCTCCTACAGCTTGACACTCGCTCCTGCAGCTTGACACTCGCTCCTGTAGCTTGACACTCGCTCCTGTAGCTTGACACTCGCTCCTGTAGCTTGACACTCGCTCCTGTAGCTTGACACTCGCTCCTGTAGCTTGACACTCGCTCCTGTAGCTTGACACTCGCTCCTGTAGCTTGACACTCGCTCCTACAGCTTGACACTCGCTCCTGTAGCTTGACACTCGCTCCTACAGCTTGACACTCGCTCCTGTAGCTTGACACTCGCTCCTACAGCTTGACACTCGCTCCTGTAGCTTGACACTCGCTCCTGTAGCTTGACACTCGCTCCTACAGCTTGACACTCGCTCCTACAGCTTGACACTCGCTCCTGTAGCTTGACACTCACTCCTACAGCTTGACACTCGCTCCTACAGCTTGACACTCGCTCCTGTAGCTTGACACTCGCTCCTACAGCTTGACACTCGCTCCTACAGCTTGACACTCGCTCCTACAGCTTGACACTCGCTCCTGTAGCTTGACACTCGCTCCTACAGCTTGACACTCGCTCCTGTAGCTTGACACTCGCTCCTACAGCTTGACACTCGCTCCTACAGCTTGACACTCGCTCCTGTAGCTTGACACTCGCTCCTACAGCTTGACACTCGCTCCTACAGCTTGACACTCGCTCCTACAGCTTGACACTCGCTCCTACAGCTTGACACTCGCTCCTGTAGCTTGACACTCGCTCCTGTAGCTTGACACTCGCTCCTGTAGCTTGACACTCGCTCCTACAGCTTGACACTCGCTCCTACAGCTTGACACTCGCTCCTACAGCTTGACACTCGCTCCTACAGCTTGACACTCGCTGCTACAGCTTGACACTCGCTGCTGTAGTCCCCAACGTCAAAAAACCGTCGTACTAAAGTGCCCTTGTCCTAACCTGCCAGAGGACCCAAAACAGAAAACGGGAGAGTACGTCACGTTCGCCAGCCGCTAACCATGTTCTAGTACGACCAATTTGTCGGCCTTAGGTAGCGTGTACGTCAAGATGCGACGGGCTATTACGAGAGTGTCTCCACGGAGTCTCAGCCTCCTCCAGTTACTGTGAGGGACAGTCTCTCTTGTGGTACAACTTGGTGTGGTACAAGTGTGGTACAGTGGTACAACTTGGTGTGGTACAAGTGTGGTACAGTGGTACAACGTGGTGTGGTACAAGTGTGGTACAGTGGTACAACGTGGTGTGGTACAAGTGTGGTACAGTGGTACAACTTGGTGTGGTACAAGTGTGGTACAGTGGTACAACGTGGTGTGGTACAAGTGTGGTACAGTGGTACAACGTGGTGTGGTACAAGTGTGGTACAGTGGTACAACGTGGTGTGGTACAAGTGTGGTACAGTGGTACAATGTGGTGTGGCCCCCCCCCCCCACACAACTCTGAGCAGACAACTAGTTTGTTCCAATTACCATTGTGTTCTTGCCTATTAATGGGAACACAATTACCAACCTTTTATTCTGTGTAGTTAACCATGCAGCGAGGCAGGAAGGATCTCGATCGCGTATTACATTGACTTTATTGACGTCTAATTGGCGTGGTGTTGTTAGAGGCTGGGGGGGGGGGGCGTCGTCAGGGACAGGGGTGGTTGTCTTGGTAATGGTGTCGTCTGTTTAACTGGTCGTCTTGGTGGAGAAGATTATTTTTATGCTGCCACCACCAGCCACCACCACCACCACCAGCCACCACCAGCCACAACCACCACCAGCCACCACCACGAGCCACCACCACCAACCACCACCACACCACCACCACCACCACCACCACCAACCACCACGAGCCACCACCACACCACCACCACCACAGCCACCACCACCCACCACCACCACCAACACCACCACCACCAACCACCACCACCACCACCACCACCACCACCACCACCACCACCACCACCACCAACCACCACCACCAACCACCACCAACCACCACGAGCCACCACCACCACCAACCACCACGAGCCACCACCACCACGAGCCACCACCACCAACCACCACGAGCCACCACGAGCCACCACCACCGCTGCAGAAAGTCTCTACACACACACATTACATAAACTTCTCTGCGCTAAGTGATTTTCATAAGACATAAACTGTCTGCTTCACTTATTGCCTGAGTTTCTGCCTGTCTGCTTCCTGGTTTGTTTGTTTGTCTCTACCTGTCTGCCTTCATGCCTCTATGTCCATAGTCTGCGGGGCCCTCTACCTTCCTTCTTCCTTGTCTGCTTGCTTGTGTAATGCATATCTGCCTGTCTGTCTGGCTGCCTGTCTGTCTGTGTCTGGCTGCCTGTCTGTCTGTGTCTGGCTGCCTGTCTGTGTCTGTCTGGCTGCCTGCCTGCCTGTCTGGCTGCCTGCCTGTCTGTCTGCCTGCCTGCCTGCCTGTCTGTCTGCCTGCCTGCCTGCCTGCCTGCCTGCCTGCCTGCCTGCCTGCCTGCCTGCCTGTCTGGCTGGCTGCCTGCCTGCCTGCCTGGCTGCCTGCCTGGCTGCCTGCCTGCCTGCCTGTCTGGCTGCCTGCCTGCCTGCCTGCCTGCCTGCCTGCCTGCCTGCCTGTCTGGTTGCCTGCCTGCCTGTCTGGCTGCCTGCCTGTCTGGCTGCCTGCCTGCCTCTGACCCGACCTGCCTCTCTGCCGTTGCCTCAACCAGGAGGTCGGGCGCTGCCTGCTCCACGGTGATGCACGACTATCGCCCCATGAGTCTTGCAATATAAGCAAATGATCTACAAAAATCTGCATCCTGGGGGTGAAATGTGTATTATTCTGCTCCACTGGCTTTTATATATGTGCTGTGTGTACCCAACTGGTTGTGCCTCGGCTCTTTGGTCCCGCCTCTCCACCGTCAATCATCTGGTGTACAGGTTTCCCGAGCCTATTGGGCTCTATCACATCTACATTTGAAACTGTGTATGGAGTCAGCCTCCACCACATCACTGCCTAATGCATTTACTAACTATTCTGACACTGAAAAAGTTCTTTCTAGTATCTTTGTGGTTCATTTGGGGACTCAGTTTCCACCTGTGTTCCATTGTTCGCGTTCTAATCATGCTGAATATCTTTGTCTATGTCTCCTCTGTCTATTCCAGTGAGAATTTTGTAACTTGTAACTCTGTAACATGTCTCCCCTAACTCTTCAGTCTTCTAGTGACGTGATTAATTCCAGAAGCCTTTCCTTGTAACTCGTACCTTCGGCTCCGGGACTAGGCTGGTGGCATACCTCCGAACTTTCTCTAACTTTGTGGCATGTAGCTGACATGGTATGGACCAGTCCTAGAGTTGCATACTCCAGGATTGGTCTGACATATGCGGCATACGGGTTTCTGAATTATTCCTTTTTTCAAGGTTCAAAAGACAGTTCAGATGTTGGCCAACCTTGTCTAATAAGCCTCTGATGATATTTCCTTTTGCAGTTGGCTGTTGTTGTTGCTTAAGATTCGCCACTTGGAACAAAAATTTCCAAGTAGCACGGGCTATGGTGAGCCCGTAGTGATGGAGTTGGCTTTAGCTTCAGGAGACAGGTCCGGCCTGTACTTTAAACCGACATCTTCCTCTTTTCTAAACCCAGATCTTCCAGATCTTCTTCCTGAAACTTGATGGATTTTTTCTCCAAATTTCTACCTTGTTTCGAGCCTCCAGCTCCCTACATCTATTGTCCTTCATCTACACCTACTCGAGTTGAAATCTAATGGCCATTTGTTCAACCGTTCCTTCAGTTTATCCAGGTCATCTTATAGCCTCGTGTATGTACTGGGAGACACCAATGTTTACATATGATGCACAACAAAATAAGGAAATACATAATTAGGCAGGACTGTGGAGAGCTGCAGGAATATCTTGGCAAGTTTCTTGAGTAGGGAAATAAGTGGCTACTGGAATTTAATCCAGACATGTGTAAGGTAATGAAGCCTGGAAAGGTTTATAGGAAAAGTGTAAGAAAGATTACGAAAAAAAAACATGGGGGGACATAACCACTCCCACGGTACCACTCACTCCCACGGTGCCACCCACTCCCACGGTACCACCCACTCCCACGGTGCCACTCACTCCCACGGTACCACCCACTCCCACGGTGCCACCCACTCCCACGGTGCCACCCACTCCCACGGTGCCACCCACACCCACGGTGCCACTCACTCCCACGGTACCACCCACTCCCACGGTGCCACCCACTCCCACGGTACCACCCACTCCCACGGTACCACCCACTCCCACGGTGCCACCCACACCCACGGTACCACCCACTCCCACGGTACCACCCACTCCCACGGTACCACCCACTCCCACGGTGCCACCCACACCCACGGTGCCACCCACTCCCACGGTACCACCCACTCCCACGGTACCACCCACTCCCACGGTGCCACCCACACCCACGGTGCCACCCACTCCCACGGTGCCACCCACTCCCACGGTGCCACCCACACCCACGGTGCCACCCACACCCACGGTGCCACCCACACCCACGGTGCCACCCACACCCACGGTGCCACCCACACCCACGGTGCCACCCACTCCCACGGTGCCACCCACACCCACGGTACCACCCACACCCACGGTACCACCCACTCCCACGGTGCCACCCACACCCACGGTACCACCCACTCCACGGTACCACCCACTCCCACGGTACCACCCACTCCCACGGTGCCACCCACACCCACGGTGCCACCCACACCCACGGTGCCACCCACTCCCACGGTACCACCCACTCCCACGGTACCACCCACACCCACGGTACCACCCACTCCCACGGTGCCACCCACTCCCACGGTACCACCCACTCCCACGGTACCACCCACTCCCACGGTACCACCCTCTCCCACGGTGACTGCTCGCTGCCAGAATTTTATTCAAGATTTAATTTTTTTAATTTCTCATTATGTAAACTTATGCGAGAGAGAACACAAAACTTTTTTGGTTTATGTTTAAACAAACCTGAGCATTTATTATTAATTGTTGTTTAAAATATATATATATTAAACGACAATTTATTATATATATATATATATATATATATATATATATATATATATATATATATATATATATATATATTATAATATGTGTACCTAGTAGCCAGAACGTCGTACTCAGCCAACTATGCAAGATCCGACTTGCCTAATAGGCCAAGTTTTCCTGAATTTATATTTTTTTCTAATTTCTTTTCTTGGGAAATGATAAAGCTGTCCATTTCATTATTTATAAGTAAATTTTATTAAATTTGCGTTAAAATTAACGTAGATATATGACCGAACCTAACCAACCCTACCTAACTAACCTCTCTAAACCTAACCTAAACTAACATAACTAATCTATAATTATGTTCTTAAAATAATATAATAATATATAAAA
>WNGS01166880.1:66364-78621 GCA_020271785.1 Procambarus virginalis | reverse complement strand
AGCTTATCTCTCACTGTCCTCTCAGAGCTTATCTCTCACTGTTCTCTCTGAGCTTATCTCTCACTGTTCTCTCAGAGCTTATCTCTCACTGTTCTCTCAGAGCTTATCTCTCACTGTCCTCTCAGAGCTTATCTCTCACTATCACCTCTCAGAGATCATCTCTCACAATCTCTCAGAGTTGTCTCTTACTATCTCCCTAATCATTTACATGTCCCTGTTTCTCTACATTCGTTAATTCTCACGTAAAAACTGTTCCTGTCTCAACATTACTTAAAAGAAAAAATAAGAATATATTCCCCGGAGCGCCGCCCGGCACTCGAGACTCACTATATCTCACCTCCAGCACGGAGAGCCACTCGAAATGAGAGTGAGAGAAGAGTCACCTTAGAGTGACGGGACATGAGGAACAAAATTCGAAAATCATTGCAAAACCCGGTTAATCCCCCTCCCCCTCCCATCTCTCTACCAACAAACTGTTTCTATTGCAACGTGTAGACAGGCAAATATTTAAACAGCTGGACCAACACATGAATAAAAAGACAGACCCACAAAGAGACAGATATATATCAAGTTAGACAGGACGAGAGGTGACAGCACATAACTTTCCTGTCACTCACTTTCCAGTAAAAAAAGAACTGAATTTCCACAAAGCAGCAGAAAAGAATCAACTTGTGGCTGCCAAACCGCTTCCAGCCCGCGCCACCCACTCCAGGGGATCGCGACAATTCTGCAGGGGATGACCCCGTCGGGGAGCGGCTAGCGTCCTGGAGGGAGAGGCTGAGGGAGGGGAGGAGGTAGGGAGACGGCTGCTGAAGGAGGTGGATAGGGAGGAATGACCGCTGGCTAGTTGAGGAGAGGGAATAGTTAGGTAAGTGATCCAAGGGAGAGAGAGGGATAGAGTCTGCCTTCATGTTCCAAGCCGAATACTCTCTTGACTTTCCTGAAGCTGATGTTCTCGAGTTTACAGCCATCAAGCCGGATCTTGCAACACCCTGGGTGTTGCAGGACTTTGCACAGTCTCCCCTGTTGATATCCCCTCATCCACTTGAAGACCTGGATCGCGTTTTCCCCTCTCAACCCTCTGTCTGTCCAGGGAATGCGGGCCGTCCACCCTCAACCTATCCTCGGATTGTAGGTTCCCAGCGACTGGAATCAATTTCGACATCCTAACGGGAATTTCTCGAGGGAATCGATGCCTTCTCTGTGAAACAGGGATCATACCTGGACGTTGTAATCTGAGTGGGGGACACAAGGGCCAGGATATAATGGAGAAGGATAGTTCTTCATTAACTGCTGTCTTCTGGTTGTAAATCCGACGATTATGCTGACTAACGACACATCAAAAGACGAAGAATACGACAACGTTTCGGGTCTGTTTTGGGCCATTATCAAACCGTGTGTGTGAGAGGTCCAGAATGGACTGAAACGCTGTCGTTTCTACATCTTCTGATGTGTGGTTTTTGGTCATAATATCTTCACTCACGTTATTGTGACACACATCGGGGATTTTCTTGTGTTAGCGCGTTGAGTCGCTGCTCTCTTGGTCTCTGGCCACCGCCAGGCTCTCGCAGCTCACTTTCCCAAATGATCACAGCTTCTTAACTATTCCTTGACCTCATGTGAGATAATTTGGTGTCCACCTCTTGTAAGGCTTGTCTGTTGTGTCTGTGGTCACCTGTTGTCTGTGGTCTCCACCTGTTGTAAGACCTATCTGTGGCACTGCCTGTTGGACGCCGTCAGACTCCTGACAAAATCTCTGCACCAACGGAATACTTTTCTCTTTCATAAACACTTTTACACCATATCTGGTGCCAGAATCCGGCTGCTGGGGTTTTCTCTCTTATACATTGCTGGTCGTGGCTTGTAACTGCCCTCATGTGTCGAGTGTAGTGTCACGTAGTTGACCGTACTCCAGAGCATGTTGTTAGCGTCCGCGAGCCCTTCACCTCCAGCAATGGGCAATTTGTTGAAATTTGTTGAACCCTTTTCCATCGAAGAGGCAGACGATTGGCTCTGTACTGATGTACTGTACTGTACTGGCTCTGTACAGATTGCCTCTGTTCTGATGTACTGTACTGTACTGGCTCTGTACTGTACTGTTTCTGTTCCTGTATGCGGAAGAGGGGGTGGGTGAGGGGTGAGGGGTGAGAGAGAGAGGTGAGGGGGGGAGAGAGGAGGTGGCAAGCACACCATCAGTATCTCATCAGTTTGGACTCTTTATAAGTTTATAAAAAAAATACTGTGGTAGGGCGCACATCTCCTGTGCCAGGTGAGTACGACGGGATCACCATAGCCCGTGCTGGTTGGAACTATGTGTTCCCGGATCTGAATCTAAAACAACAACAGGTAGAAGGCCAATTGGTACATACGAAACAACTCCAATTGGCTGATACGAAAGTTCTTATTGGCCCATGCGAATGAGCTCCAATTGGCCCATTCGAGGCAGACTCACCTCAGCAAAGGTACACCTCAGCAGAGGTACACCTCAGCAGAGGTACACCTCAGCAGAGGTACACCTCAGCAGAGGTACACCTCAGCAGAGGTACACCTCAGCAGAGGTACACCTCAGCAGAGGTACACCTCAGCAGAGATACACCTCAGCAGAGGTACACCTCAGCAAAGGTACACCTCAGCAGAGCAGGTGTAGCGGAAGGCTACACCTCACATCTGTGTAACAGACTGTGTAGACGATGAGTCACAATAACGGGGCTGAAGATAAGATGGTAACAGGAGAAGGTAATTGCTAGAAGGTGAGAGGAAGGGGAACGATAAGAATGAAAAGTCCGAATGGGATGAAAGGTACAAATAGGTTGAGTGTAAAAATATGAAAAGGAAGAATAGGATGAGGTAGGAATAAGAGAAAGATAAGATAAGATAAAAGGGGGTTAGGCTTAAGTTAGGTTACGTTTGTTAGAAAGGTTAGAACATTTGGGTGTGTGCTGTCAGAGGGAAGAGTCCACAGCAACCAAGCCAGGACTCAGGTTCATGCTGGGCTCGAACTGGTCTGGCCTCGGGTTAGACTCGGGTCAGACTTGGGGTCAGACTCGGAGTCAGACTCGGGTCAGATTCCGGTCAGGTTCGGAGGTTAGACTCGGGGTCAGACTCGGGTCAGACTCCGGTCAAACTCGAGGTCAGACTCGAGGTCAGACTCGGGGCCAGACTCGGGGCCAGACTCCGGTCAGACTCGGGGTCAGACTCGGGGTCAGACTCGGGTCAGACTCCGGTCAGACTCGAGGTCAGACTCGGGTCAGACTCGGCTCAGACTCGGGTCAGACTCGGAGTCAGACTCGGGTCAGACTCGGGTCAGATTCCGGTCAGATTCGGAGGTTAGACTCGGGGTCAGACTCGAGGTCAGACTCGAGGTCAGACTCGAGGTCAGACTCGAGGTCAGACTCGAGGTCAGACTCGGGTCAGACTCGGGTCAGACTCGGGTCAGACTCGGGTCAGACTCCGGTCAGACTCGGGGTCAGATTCCGGTCAGACTCGGGGTCAGATTCCGGTCAGACTCGGGGTCAGATTCGGGTCAGACTCGGGGTCAGACTCGGGTCAGACTCCGGTCAGACTCGGGTCAGACTCCGGTCAGACTCGGGTCAGATTCGGGTCAGACTCGGGTCAGAACAAGGCCCCTGTCTAACCTTGAGACCCGCCCCAATATATTTTTTGGGTTATATTTTTTATAAAACTGTCTAATACAAATGAAACAGTTAATAAATAATTACATAAAAATTATAAATGAATACATAACAATCAACGTTTCATTTTATCTGACTATTAAAACATCATATGATCTTGCGAGAGACAAAAAAATATAGAAATAATTGACTAATTATTAAACTGATATTGCATCGATGTACAGTGAATACTGTCAAGGTATGAGCTTTTTTGCAGTAAAAATAACACCTGCATTAAGTACTGAGGATATGTAGGCATTTATCTGTTGTTAATATATTGATTAATCTTGAAATAGTCATGCATATCTTAAGAGATAGTTATGCATATCTTAAGATTAACGTTCAATAGGTGATATACTCTGTAGTCACTTGCACGAAACATTGCTTTGCATACGACAGTTGAGTTGCAGTGTAAGAAAATTATGCACTTATTAGTGAAATTATAACAAAGTTAAGTGTGGGAACATAAGTTCCATGAAGAAACACTTTATAAAGATATCATTGAGAGGTTAGCAAATAAATGTAGATTCGCTGAGAATGACGAAATCATCACTTTGAATGAACAATACGACAATGAAATACTTCCCCCCCCCCCCACAAATGGCCGACAAGCATATACTTCTGATATGTGGAAGTGGTAGTGAATAATCTCAGCTGCTGCTACTCAGTAGCACTACTCAGAAGTACTGAATTCCTCAGCCTATGGCACCGATAGGCTGAGAAAACGTAAAATAGTTGAGCTAAGTGTAGATACCTATGTTGACCAGACCACACACTAGAAGGTGAAGGGACGACGACGTTTCGGTCTGTGTCGACTTGAGAATGGTTCAGGACGGACCGAAACGTCGTCGTCCCTTCACCTTCTAGTGTGGGGTCTGGTCAACATTCTTCAGCCACGGTATTGTCACTCCTCGCCTGCATATAGCTACCTATATGTGGAAAAAGCTTTTAGACGAAAATTGCGTCAATGTGAACTTAGAAAGAAGGTGTTAGGATGATTGAAATTCATTAGGAGAGGTAATGTTGACGTCTCTTATCATAATTAAAATTTCTTAATATACCTGCATCATGAGTCAAAAGTTAAAATGGAGATTGACTTAGCAATAACCTATAAGGGGAAATGTAGCAATCGTGTATCGAAATGGAACCTTAGATGTCATACTTTGATAAGGTAAAATAACATTACCTTCTGGGTAAAAATAAAGAGTGAAATGAGAACTTGTTATATGAAAGCTTATTTGCAAAGATGAGTTGGTAGTCCTGTTAACTAAACTAACATTGACTAGCGAGTGGAAGAAGACCTTAGGATATATATGATGTGATCTTGAAGGTAAATAAAGATTTCTCTCTCGTCAGATTCTAACAGAAGAGTATGAATGAAATGTAAGTGTCAGCATCTTGTGAGTACAAGTCTTTGTGTGAATTGGTGAAAATAATATTTAAGATGAGCTGAGATTACAGAGATGAATTTTCTTTTTCTATTATGTGATTTCCATGAGAGATAAGAGATAATATTAGTCAAATGAGGGATAGTCTTTGCAAGTGAATTATGATATGTAGTGGGAAGTGCAGCAGGAGAAATAATAAGTGCCTTTGATTTGAAAAGGTTGTGAGAACTCTGAAAAGTAAGACATTGTGAAATCACAAAAAAATATGATGCAGTGAACATTATAAAACACAACCATGATTGTGTAAATTAATTCACTGTGAACTCCCTTAAAAAAATAATTGTCATTCTGAAAACCCAGATACTCAAAAAAATAAATTAACTCACTCTGCAAAAAATCTATAGTCATTCTGCAAAAGATAAATCGCTCTGCAAAAAAAATAAATCGCTCTGCAAAGAAACTAAGTCACTCTGTATAAACTATGAAAATATGATACAATAAGCTGTTTTAGGAAGATCGCTATGGTGAAAAACTAATGTAATTCAGACTAAAAAATGCAGGAAAACAGCTCTCACACTAACACGGACGTTCACGTAGGGTGATGTACTCTCACGCGTTCCCTGGTACACCTCTCTCACTCACCCTGTAATACTCGGGCAAGTTCGGAAAGTCTGGTCGAGGATTGAGTAACACACGTTTTGTTTAGTTTGGATAAAATTACATTCCAGGTATCGTTAGTCATAAACTTTGATACATTAAGAGTTTAGTTGTGAAACAGAAGGACTGTGGTATACTAGATGTTGCCTGAAAGATGATTTAATTTGTTTTTGAAACTACAACATTATGTTATAGTTTGATGTTGAATAAAGATATAATACAAAGCTATCCCTCTGCCACTTTCTTGGTTGGTTACTACTTAAGAAGTTATTATATGAAAGAAAGATGAAATAAGATGATAAAGATAAATAACGAGATATGATATTGGTAAAGATATGATTGAATTCCTTACTGAGATCGTGTGAGTAACGATGTGTATTACCCGGAGCATAGAGTATAAGGAACGAAGACATAGCAGAAAAATATATCTTATCAGTGATGAAATATTGAATAAATTAAATTGTAAGGGAGGAATAATACACCTGGAGAATTGTATGGAATAGGTATGGACTGTTAGGTAAGTATGATTGTGAATGCCCCATATGCGGAACAAATCCACAAGGGCCGTGACGAGGATTCGAACCTACGTCCAAGAGCATCCCAGATGCTGCTGGGATGCGGAGTTACGTAGGTAACTCTGCAGGTAGGTACCTAACTCCCCATATGCAGAGTTAGGTAGGTAGTGATAGGTGAGTAATCTTACTCATCCATGCTCACTACAGCTCTCATCCTTCTGCTCACTTACACTCCTGGTCATCCAGTCTCACCCACCCACTCCTGGTCAACCAGTCTCACCCACCCTCCCACTCCTGGTCAACCAGTCTCACCCACCCTCCCACTCCTGGTCATCCAGTCTCACCCACCCACTCCTGGTCATCCAGTCTCACCCACCCTCCTGGTCAACCAGTCTCACCCACACTCCTGGTCAACCAGTCTCACTCACCCTCCCTTGGCATCCACACACTCGCTCTCTCCCTCCACTGTTCCTAACTGGTTGGCAAATGACCTCGTTGGAAGGTACAGAACGACTGATTTAGTATAATTGACAAGACATAAGATGTTCAAGATGAAAAAGCTTTAGAGGCAAATGAGCATTGATGGACAAAATGATACGAAGCAGATCAACTGTTCGTGTGCTGAACTGCTTAAAGTTGTCTTAAATACTTCTACATAACTCAGTAATGATATGATAAGGAAAAGTTTGACTTGGTAAAATGTTTATCTTAATGATGATGAGTTTGAAAGATATATTGATAAAAGTAAACGATTAACTTCGTTAATATAATCAGGACTGAGAAGTTTACTTAACGTTAGTGTTCTATATTGTACTCTCTGAGCTGTGTAAGGCGAGTGAAGTTTAATGATATATTTAAGAACTATAACTTGTCATTGCACGTCGCGGGGAAAATGAAAGGTCTGGAGAAATATGAGTGGAAATCACGAATAGGTACGTACACATAGATGGATGACTCGCTCACCAACGGGGTCAATAATGCTCATCCGTGCTGCTCGCTCACTCAACTCTCACACTCATCCGTGCACGCTCACCCACTCTTCTCTCACACTCATCCGTGCACGCTCACCCACTCTTCTCTCACACTCATCCGTGCACGCTCACCCACTCTTCTCTCACACTCATCCGTGCACGCTCACCCACTCTTCTCTCACACTCATCACGTACATAAATAGTCCGATTAGTGTAAAACCCTCATATATCATAGAGTGTAAACACTGAATCTTTGATGCTTAAATAGCCATGGTGGAATATACAGACCAATAAACCTGATATCATTTATAAGTCATTAACACAAAGATTCGTTGAGACATTAGTGTTTGCTTGATGTATAAGTGCAGGAGGAACTAAAAACGTTGAAAAGATTACTTAATAAATTGTTTGATACTGTATAAAGGAAGGTTTTCTTGAAAGGTTGAGTTAGTCATATTTATAACTCATCAAACTCCAATAAAACTTGAACTAATACATGCATACCATTGAGTTAGAGATTTATTACTACATAAATCGTTAAGAGGTGATACGGAACGATTATATGCCGAGCTTATAAGAAATTTAGATGTGTATGAAAGATTCTGTTTCTGAGTAACGAAAAACATAACTTAGTTAATTAGCAGTAAGATAGTTTGGGGAAATATTGATAATAATAAGACTGATATTCACCTTACTATTCTTTGGAACTGCCGAAGGTAACGTCTGGGGAGAGAGAGAGTAACACTGTGATTTGAAGACGTAACATGAGAGACCCACGAACAGAATAAATGGTAAAGAGAATGACAGGAATTTTAATGGAATGTATAGTTAGGCTTAGAGGGGTGAGGGTCAAAGGTTAACCACAATCGGTGATTAACCGGTGGTGGACGGGGGGGGGGGCGATGGTGGTGGGGGCGGCAGGTTGTGGAGCCGAGGGGTGGTGGTAGGGGGTCATATGTGTAGCCTAATATAACTAAGTGGAATTGGAATTGATCTAAGTGATATTGATCCATGTGTCATTGATCTCTGATTGTGAAACCTGTAGATATGTGACTAGAAGTAAAAAACCAAATCATAAAACTACGATTCCATACACCAGAAAGAACGGGAGTTTACTACGTACAAAATACGGCTGTATAAAACTAGTCAGACCCCGATTCAAGAGCTAGAGACTCTAAAAAATTCATTAGTTAACCCTCACACCTATCCATCTCACATCGAGAGGATGGTAACCGGACACCCGCACCCGGGTCGCGCGTGTGCACCTTCACGAATAGCGGGCGATTAATCACGCTCATCCATCAGTCATCCATCAGTCATCCATCAGTCATCCATCAGTCATCAGTCATCCAACTCAGCCGAGGGGTTGGGGGGACCCCTATAGTCAACGTTTCCCCATACTGAGGCGCTGGTATAACTTGAACCAGCGAAGTAAAGCATTAGTTATATACTTATATAACCAACAAAGACATTTATAACCTGAGGAAGGCATAAGTGGTACTTGGCGAGTATACCTGGAGTGAGGACTGGTAGCGTCGAGGGACAGGTGCGGGGTGGTAGAGCTTGTTGGAGGAATAGATGACGGCTAGTGATGGGAATGCTTTCAAGTGCACTGTAGGCTTTGGTGAGGAGAAGAATGTTGAGTAAATGGAGGCAGATAGTGTGAGGGAGGAAGGAAGAAAGGAAGAAAGAAGGAGTGAGTTCCGGAGAGGAAGTGATTGTATGAGTGTGGCAACAGGGGATTCTTTCAGACAGCAGCGGGGAGTTAGTTTGATTGTTAAAGTTCTCTAGTGCTTAACGCCTTTATTCTTGCCACACCGGCGCATGACGCCGGTTGCAAAGTTTAGTCACTTGCAAACACTTGCAAGGTGAGAAGTTGTCATTTTATTTTCTACCACAGACGTGGCCAGACATTTACAATGCTAACCAGCATATATACACTTTCTTCTGTCCTCCATGGACAGGGTGAGATATCTGTTAAACATATAATTCAGCGATTTATTGAACAATCAACCACACAAGGTGATTGCAGTGTTTTTACAATGCTCATCTATTTGTAAAGAGAAAATAAATACATAATTACACAGTTCTACGTCAGTCCGACATAAACAGTGTTCGAGGTGTCTTTTTACATAGCGTCATTAATGTGCGTATACAAAAGGGAAATGCAAATTCTGACCAGTTTCCACATATCCTGTGCAAGCTGCAATGGTCAGCCGGCAGGATCATATCCACATATGTGAAGACATCCAAGACTTCTCTCATGTTTCTGTTTATCCCAATTTTCTTCCCTGAATTCCCTTCCCTGAACTCCACACCTGGTGCAAGCATGTCATTCATCCCTACACACCTGGAGCCATCACGCAATATATACCTACACACCTGGAGCTCTAGGAGACTCACCTCGGCTCTAGGAGACTCACCTGGGCTCTAGGAGACTCACCTGGGCTCTAGGAGACTCACCTGGTCTCTAGGAGACTCACCTAGGCTCTAGGAGACTCACCTGGGCTCTAGGAGACTCACCTGGGCTCTAGGAGACTCACCTGGGCTCTAGGAGACTCACCTGGGCTCTAGGAGACTCACCTGGTCTCTAGGAGACTCGAACCGTTGACCCCCTGTGAGGCCAAAGCTCTATCGACCAAGGTGTTGAGTAGTCTTAGAGATAGGTTAACAGTTGGCATACATGGATGGAGTGAGAGGGAAAATGAGCAACAATTTGCAACATTGGGGATGTAACGTCAGCCCTGTAGAGAAGGATAAGATAAGACCTTATCTGGTCACTAGATAAGACCTACAGTATACACCTTCCTTTACCCCCGCATCTACGACGTCTTCGAGTTGTCTGCACTCATCAAAAATAATGAGTAGATCATAGTTGCAGCTGCAACATTAACCAAGGTGACACACACACAACCCACCTTCAAAATCGGTAGATGCCAAACCAACTCTGGCGAGACTGCTGATTTAGCTCAGTAGTGTAAATTGAGACGTAGACCGTGCGTCACACCGCTGCAGCAGCGCACGGTCTATGTCTCAATTTACACTACTTAGCACTAGGAGTTTATGGTCGCTAAAATGACGATCAGTATGGGAGGAGAAGCGTGTCCGTCACTCTCCCCTGGCGCCTGTCCCTGCTTGTCCCCAGAGGATCTGATGATGTTCACACTTGGGAGTACTGTGGCACGCCTTAGCCATGGTGCCAGAGGACGCTCATCCGACCACAGGGACGTGGTATAACTCCTGGGCCAGGTTGAGGAGAGCAGCATCCAGGTGGTTGAGCAGAGCAGCATCCTGGTGGTTGAGGAGAGCAGCATCCAGGTGGTTGAGCAGAGCAGCATCCAGGTGGTTGAGCAGAGCAGCATCCAGGTGGTTGAGCAGAGCAGCATCCTGGTGGTTGAGCAGAGCAGCATCCAGGTGGTTGAGCAGAGCAGCATCCAGGTGGTTGAGCAGAGCAGCATCCAGGCGGTTGAGCAGAGCAGCATCCTGGTGGTTGAGCAGAGCAGCATCCAGGTGGTTGAGCAGAGCAGCATCCAGGCGGTTGAGGAGAGCAGCATCCAGGTGGTTGAGCAGAGCAGCATCCAGGTGGTTGAGGAGAGCAGCATCCTGGTGGTTGAGCAGAGCAGCATCCAGGCGGTTGAGGAGAGCAGCATCCTGGTGGTTGAGCAGAGCAGCATCCAGGTGGTTGAGCAGAGCAGCATCCAGGTGGTTGAGCAGAGCAGCATCCAGGCGGTTGAGGAGAGCAGCATCCTGGTGGTTGAGCAGAGCAGCATCCAGGTGGTTGAGCAGAGCAGCATCCAGGCGGTTGAGCAGAACTGGAGTGTTTAATGTTCTTGAGGCTGACCTGTGATGATTCAGGATTATGATCATCAAGGCTTATGAGGATAGGATTTTGAGAGGATTAAGATACAGGATTCTGCCTCGCTCCTGGTGAGCGAGGAGGGAGGGAGGGAGGGAGAGAGACTTTCTGAGAGATCCTGGAGAAAAAGGAGACAGTTATTTCTGTCTGTCTGTCTAAAGTAAGAGGGCACACGGAGGAGCTCTGGCCTCATCCAATTGACAGAAGCAACGGTCGTGAGTAGAAAGAGAGGCTGGTCGAGTTCTCCATAGTTGTGAAGGGTGCAGAGTGCCAGGAACCCAGTCAGTCCCCTACTGCCATGACTGGTGGCACAGCACGCCAGCGACACAGCTAAATAGTCTCCCAAACAAACATTTTAAAAAATTATTTCTTACAACAATCATTATTCGCCGATCTCTGCAAAATTAACATAAATTCCTGCTATCTATATTGCCCGCACTTACATAGTGGATATGTGAGCAAAATAGATAGGGAGGGAAGGAAAAGGAGAATGAAGGGTGAAAATGTGGGGAAAATGAGAGAAAAAAAAGTTCATAATTATTTTGAGCTCCAACGACCATAAATCTCAAAACACACACATCACTCTAGCCCATCGTAGCCGGTGTTATGAGATGATCTGGGAAGACTGAGCCAAGAAAACAAATATGAGTTCTTAATCCTTTCATGAAGTTCGAACCAGCGACACTACAGACACTTGCGGTGGTCGACTGCCACAGCAAGTATTGCCACTGTTGCTCTGGACGGTTTCTGGGGTGAGGATCGATGCTCGAGTTTGTCCTCTTTCATGTCTTCATTTTCCCCGATATTCTTGACAAGGACTGACATTTTCTTGACAAGGACTGACATTTTCCTTGACAAGGTAGGATTTACGTCTCAGCTTATGTCTCTCAGCTCATCTCATGTTTCAGACGTAGGTCTCACGTCTCAAACGTCTCAGCTTATGTCTCTCAGCTCATCTCATGTTTCAGACGTAGGTCTCACGTCTCAATCCTGTTCTTCCATCTGCTTAGAAAAGACAACATTTCAGAAAGTTATGGTAACAGGAGTGAACTTGTCTCTCCTCCTCTTGGATCACAAGCACCATACATGAGCTTATCCACGCTCCGCCATCCGGTGATTTTCTGCACTCGCACATTGTTGTTATCCGGCTGTTACGGTGGCTGGTTCAGAGGGATGGCCGGATAATCCGGGTGACCTCT
>WNGS01166879.1:60214-73692 GCA_020271785.1 Procambarus virginalis | reverse complement strand
TAGAGATTAACTTTGATGACTTTGAGACAACTTTGAAGACATAGAAAACCTTTGATGACTTTGAGAACAACTTTAAGACTTAGAGAACAACTTTGATGAACGAAGATGTCTTAGAAAGCTTTCCGATGAACGAAAGGTTATTAGAGAATAACATTTGATTAACTTTGATGACAGAGATAATTTTAATGTCACTGGGAATAACTTTTATGACTTAGAGATTAACTTTAATGAACGAAATGTCTTGGAAAGTTTCTCTGACGACTGAGATTAACTTTTTGATAGCTCTGAGAATAACTTTTGATGAATCAGAAAGACTTTGATGTCTCTGAGATTATCTTTGAGAACATGAAAGTACCTTTTGATGACTGAGATTAACTTTGAAATCTCTGAGAATACTTTGGTAGCTCTGGGAATAACTTTCGGTGACATAGAGAATACTTTGAGTCTCTGAGAATAACTTTTATGGATGAGATGTCTGAGAATAACTTTTGATAGCTCTGAGATTAACTTTTGTGGACATGAGAAGTATTTTGTTTGTGTCTTTGATGTATTGAAGAGTAGTTTTGATGTCTCGAAGATATCTTATAGAACAACTGTGATGACCAAGATTAACTTTTGAGTACGTGAAAATACCTTTTTTGATGACTTCGAGAATACCTTTGATGACTGAGAATAATTTTGATAGCTCTGAGAATAACTTTTATGCCTTAGATGTTAACTTTAGATGTCTCTGAGGATAACTTTAATGAACGAAGATGCATTAGAAAGTTTCTCTGATGAAGGAAATGTTACTTAGAGATAACATTTGATGACTGAGATTAACTTTTTGATGACTCTGAGAATAACTTTGAGGATGCGAGTAACTTTTTGGAATGTTTGAGAGTGTCTCTGATATCTCGAAGAGTGTCCTTGATGTCTTGAAGAGAGACTTTGACTATTTTTCTTATTCCATGAAGCATACTGTTACTTACGAAAGTGCTGAAAGAAGTTACATTTGACTATTTTAGTTGAGGAAAGACATGAAAAATATGATGATAGTGACTATTTTAGTGCTCTACGAAGTATAAATGTCGGTTAAGAACAGCGATGATAGTTATCTTTGGCTATTTTTTCTTACCTGACGAAACATAATGACTGATGAGAAAGTGCTGAAAGATGTTTGCTTGACTATTTTAGCGAAGAGAAAGGATACTTTAGTTAAGAACAGTGTTGGAAAGAGGCTACACTTGACTATTTTCTGTTGAGAGAAGTGATATTTCAGTAAAGAAATGACAGGGAAACATGATGAACGTAACTATTTTAGTTGACTGACGAATACATTTAGTTCAGAAATGATGAAAGTGATTATTTTTAGTTGATTGACGATGGATAAAGTTAGTTATGAACAGTGTTGGAAAGTTTCCTTTGACAATTTTTTGCTAAGAGAAAGGTTATTTTAGTTAAGAACGGTGTTGAACGAGGCTAATCCTGACTATTTTTAGTTGATTGACAAGTAATTTTTTAGTTCAGAAATGACGAAAGTGATCATGTTTTAGTTGATTGGTGAAAGATTTTTAGTTAAGGAACGTTAAATAACATGTAAGGGAAAGAATACAGAGAACATATGGGGAACATGGCAAAGAACAAATGTAAGAAAAGTTGATGAATACAGTGACCATGCTGGGAATATGAACTTACAGAGAACATGAAAACATGATAAGGTGAATAGGGAATACAAAGAATGAACAATGAACTTGTGAAGAACATAGAGAATATGACAAGGAATATAGAAACATGTAAGTGAAGGTGATAAACGAAGTGATCTTGTGAGGAACGTGAACTTGTAGAGGAATATGAATATTGACAAAGAACAAAAAATATGGAAGGCAGCATGAATATTGAGTATAAAAGTTATAAAGAGAAAATGTGATGTACATGAAAACATAGAAAATATGACAAGAATTTGTAGAGAATATCAGGAGTCTAAGAGAAAAATCACAGAAAAACGGAGATACTGGTGAAAAAATATGAACTGAATGGGCTGTGAACATTTGAAGAACATGGAGTGAACATGGATGAGAATACGAAGAACACAGTGAATGTAGAAAAAAATATGCAAATACAGTACGATTATTGAAAGTTTGGATAAGTTGGGGATGAGAAGGTAATGTAGGGAAAGGGTAAGGAGAGATTTTTGACCATGCGATTATTGCTTACTTGGGTAAACAAAACATATTGAAGGTAATGTGTTATATGACCGTGTGAATATTACATAGCTGAGTACAAAAAGGGTATTAAAGGTAAAGATGCTTACTTTGATAGACTGGAGAGGGGCTTGATCTGAAATAATTTGATGAACATTGAACTAAGGAGGAGGACAAGAGCTGAAACTTGGTTAATGTCTTGATTTATTTTACTACGTTAGACATATAGTGATCTTAGATTTCAGGGGAATTGATCTGATAATAAAGAACATGTACAAATGAGCTAAGGCAGTGGACCTGAGCTAGAGTTTGGTAACTGTTTGGAACTATTTTACTACCTCTGAAAATACTGAAGTTACAAATTTTAGGGAAATTAGTCTGTTACTAAACAACTTGTACAAATGAACTAAGGTGGGGGACATGAGCTGGAGCTCGGTAACTGACTTTATCTTATTTACTGTGTCTGTTATACACAGGGTATAAGTTTCAGGGAAATTGAATAGGTATTAACGAAGATACGAGAGGGAATAAAGGCTGAGGACAGGAGCTAGAACTCAGTAATTGTTCGGATCTTATTTACTACGTCTGAAATATGACAGTTTAAAATTTCAGGGGGATTGGACTGTTAGTAAAGCTGTTATGAGAGTGGGTTAAGACGGGGAACAGGAGGTAGAACTTGGTATTTGTTCGGATCTTATTTACTACATCTGAAATATGACTGTTTAAAATTAGGCTAAAATTGGGCTACTAGTAGCGAAAATGTGGTCTCTAACAAATTTTGATCTTGAATTGGAACAATTTCTGTCCCAAACTGGACTCTGAATATTTTCGGGGCACAAAGTGGACTCTGACGAATTTTGAGCTTAAACTGAACTCTGACGAATTTCTGTGGTTAATTGGACTCTGTTAATTTTCAGGGTAAAACTTGACTCTGATGAAATTTGCTAACAAAGTGGACTCTGACGAGTTTTTGGTATAAAATGGACTCTGATGAAAATTGGTTTGAAAATGGACTCTGAAGAAATTGCTAACAAAGTGCACTCTGACGAATTTGAGCTTAAATTGATTGACTAATTTTCAGTCTTAAATGCATATAAAACTAAATGTTATGGCTAAGTTGTCTGTTTTCCTTAACAAAACGTCTAAGACAATATTCTCTGAAAATGGCCTTTTGAAAAATACGAGGTGTTGAAAACTGGTAAAATATGTCCATAGAGTTCACCTGGAAATGCTGTGACACAAACATTCAAAGTCTGCTCTTCAAGCAATCGAAAACTTCTCTTGGAAGATCGATAGCAAGAACATCATACTCCCAATTGTAAATGACCTAACTGATGCACAGAGTAAAGGGTCTCGAATTTCCTTTGTATGGATACCTTCACACATAAATATAACCCATCATAATGAAACAGACCTTGCAGCCAAATTAGTGTGTAACAAGTTTGAAGTTGACTTAGATCTAGGTATCCCCATCTCTGCTGTCAAAACTACATTGATCCAAACATTCAGATCTGATAGGAAAGAACTTACTGACTCCCAACGACCTGAAAGTACTAGTATAAAAAGCTATGATTTGTTCAGATCTGAAACCTACATCTATGGGCAGCACAAAACGTCCACTAGACTGTGCGACACAGTGGTTGCAAGGATCAGGTTGGGTTACCGTTACCTGTGGCAGGTGGCTGCAGGTGACGGATCTCCCAATCCTGAGCACTCCAGTTGCAAACTCTGTGAGCAGGAACTACGGCACGATCTCCCGCACTACATCACTGAATGCCCAGTTATTAGACCTTTCAGACCAGTTGGCATGAGGTACCTGGAGCTTTGCAATTACTTTATTCACTCTCGTATTCTTGAAGATATCCTCACAGTGTACCCAACATTTGCCAGTGCAGGCTACTAAACATATGGCCCTGAATGACTAACCATCCTGCGAGATGGGGACCTTTATTACCACTGCTGCCTTATTCAATCTTGTGTTGATGATATCCTCAAAATGCATCCGGAATCTGCCAGTGCAGACTGCTTATCACATGCCTCTGTATGACTAACCATCCTGTGTGATGGGAATTTTCTAGCATCAACTAGTTAGCTTTTTTTGACACACTGTACTCCACTTCATATAGTCTAGGGTAGCTGCACTAATGCAGATGTACCCAAGGAATTAATAAAAAAAAAAAAAACGATTTTTTCCTGAATTATTCTTTTAAGATTTTCCTACTTATTTTCATCATAACAACTTTTAACAAACTTCCAAGATCTCAGAAATTATTCTCCTCATAAGAATTTACTAATTCCAAATCTGTGAATGGCCAATTTTGCTTGAAACACCTGGCAGTCCACCCACGATATTTCTAAATTTACCTGAAAACCCTGGGTCCTAAACACGATATTTTTCCAAAACAAAATATCGTGTGTGGACCGCCATCCCTACTACTTACCATTACTGCTGACGTATGGTAGGTCACTCTCACGTTACTGCTGATAAGGATCGGTCACTCTTATATTACTGCTGACGTGGATAGGTCATTGTCACATAACTGCTGACATAGGTAGGTAACTCTCACATTACTGCTGAGGTGGATAGGTTATTCTGACATTACTGCTGACGTGGGTAAGTCACACTCACATTAGTGTTGATGTGGGAAGGTCACTCTCACATTACTGTTTATGTGATTAGGTTATTCTCACATTACTGCTGACTTGGGTAGGTCACTCTCACATTACTACTGACGTGGGTAGGTTACTCTCACATTACTGCTGACTTGGGAAGGTCACTCTCACATTAGTGCTAACGTGTGTATGTCGTGCTCACATTACTGCTGAGGTGGGTAAGTCACTCTACCATTACTGCTGACGCGGGTACGTCACTCTCACTTTACTGCTGACGTGGGTAGGTCACTCTGGCATTAGTGCTGATGTGGGTAGGTCACTCTCACATTACTGCTGACATGGATAGGTCACTCTCGAATTACTGCTCACGTAGATTGGTCACTCTCACATTGCTGTTGATGTGGGTAGGATACTCTCACATTACTGGTGACCTGGGTAGGTCACTCTCACAACACAGCTGAATTGGGTAGGTCATTCTCACATTACTGTTGATGTTGGTAGGTCACTCTCACATTACTGATAACGTGAGTAGGTTACTCTCACATTACTGCTGATGTGGATAGATCACTCTCACATTACTGCTGACGTGAGTAGATCACTCTCACGTTACTGCTGACGTGGGTAGGTCACCCTCATATTACTGCTGGCGTGGGTAGGTCACTCTAACATTACTGTTGATGTGGATAATTCACTCTCACATTACTGCTAACGTAGGTAGGGCATTCTCACATTACAGCTAACGTGGGTAGGTCACTCTCACATTAGTGCTGAGGGGGAAGTCACTTTCACACTAATGCTCACGTGGGTAGGTCACTTTCACATTACTAATGACTTGGGTAGGTCACTCTCAGATTTCTGCAGACATGGGAAGGTCACTCTCAGATTTCTGCTGACTTGGGTAGTTCACTCTCACATTACTGCTGATGTGGGTATGTCACTCTCAACTTGCTGCTGACGTTTGCAGTTCACAATCACATTACTGCTGACTTGGGTAGTTCACTCTCACATTACTGCTGATGTGGGTAGGTCACTCTCACATTGCTGCTGCCGAGGGTAGGTCACTCTCATTACTGTTGGTGTGGGTAAGTCTCTCTCAAATTACTGTTGATGTCGGTAGGTCACTCTCACATTACTGTTCACGTGGGTAGGTCACTCTCACATAACTGTTGATGTGGGTAGGTCCCTCTCACATTACTGTTGGTGTGGGTAGGTAACTGTCACATTACTGCTGACATGGGTAGGTCACTCCCAAATCACTGTTGACGTGGGTAGGTCACTAACATTAATGCTGACGTAGGGTAGGTCACTCTAACATTACTGCTGATGTGGATAGGTCACTCTCATATTACTGCTGATGTGGATAGGTCACTCTCTCATTACTGCTGACGTAGGTAGGTAACTCTAACATTACTACTGGGGTGGATAGGTCATTCTCACATTACTGCTAAAGTGGATAGGTTACTCTTACATTAATGCTGACGTGGGTAGGTCACTCTCACATTAATGTTGATGTGGGAAGGTCACTCTCACGTCACTGTTGGTGTGAGTAGGTTTTTCTCACATTACTGCTGACTTGGTTAGGTCACTCTCACATTACTACTGACGTGGTTAGGTCACTCTCACATTACTGTTGATGTGGGAAGGTCACTCTCACTTTACTGTTGATGTGGATAGGTCACTCTAACATTACTGTTGAAGTGGGAAGGTCACTCTCACATTACTGTTGATGTGGGAAGGTCACTCTCACATTACTGCTAACGTACATAGGGCATTCTCACGTTACTGCTAACGTAGGTAGGTCACTCTCACATTGCTGCTGACGTGGGTAGGTCACTCTCACATTACTGCTGAGGGGTAAGTCACTTTCTCACTACTGCTGACGTGGGTAGGTCACTATCACATTACTACTGACTTGGGTAGGTCACTCTCACACTACTGCAGACATGAGGTCACTCTCAGATTTCTGCTGACTTGGGTAGGTCACTCTCACATTACTGCTGATGTGGGTATGTCACTCTCAACTTACTGCTGACGTTTGCAGTTCACACTCACATTACTGCTGACTTGGGTAGGTCACTCTCACATTGCTGCTGCCATGGGTAGGTCACTCTCATTACTGTTGGTATGGGTAGGTCACTCTCAAATTACTGTTGATGTCGGTAGGTCTCTCTCACTTTACTGTTCACGTGGGTAGGTCACTCTCACATAACTGTTGATGTGGGTAGGTCCCTCTCACATTACTGTTGGTGTGGGTAGGTAACTGTCACATTACTGCTGACATGGGTAGGTCACTCCCATATCACTGTTGACGTGGGTAGGTCGCTAACATTATTGCTGACGTTGGGTAGGTCACTCTCACATTACTGCTGATGTGGATAGGTCACTCTCATATTACTGCTGATGTGGATAGGTCACTTTCACATTACTGCTGACGTTGGTAGGCAACTCTCACATTACTACTGGGGGTGGATAAGTCATTCTCACATTACTGCTAAAGTGGATAGGTTACTCTTACATTACTGCTGACGTGGGTAGGTCACTCTCATATTACTGTTGATGTGGGAAGGTCACTCTCACATTACTGTTGATGTGGGTAGATTATTCTCACATTACTGATGACTTGGGTAGGTCACTCTCACATTAGTGCAGACGTTGGCAGGTCACTCTCACATTAGTGCTGATTTGGGTAGGTCACTCTCACATTAGTGCAGACGTGAGTACGTCACTCTTACATTACTGCTGATGTAGTTAGGTCACTCTAACATTTCTCCTGATGTGGGTAGGTCACTCTCACATTACTGCTGATGTGGGTAGGTCACTCTAACCTTACTGCTGACGTTGGCAGGTCACTCTCACATTAGTGCTGATTTGGGTAGGTCACTCTCACATTAGTGCAGACGTGAGTACGTCACTCTTACATTCCTGTTGATGTAGTTAGGTCACTCTAACATTTCTCTTGATGTGGGTAGGTCACTCTCACATTACTGCTGATGTGGGTAAGTCACTCTCACCTTACTGTGACGTTGGCAACACCATCACTCTCAAACTACTGATGGTGTTGGTAGGCCACTCTCAAATTACAGCTTATGTTGATAGGTCAATCTCACATTAATGCTGACATGTGTAGGTCACTCCCATATCCCTGCTGACGAGGGTAAGTCACTAACATTACTGCTGACGTGGGTAGGTCACTCTCACATTACTGCTGATGTGGATAGGTCACTTTCACATTACTGCTGAAGTGGATAGGTCACTCTCACATTACTGCTGACGTGGGTAGGTCACTAACATTACTGCTGACGTGGGTGGGTCACTCTCACATCACTTCTGATGTGGATAGGTCACTATCACATTTCTTCTGACATAGGTAGGTAACTCTCACGTTACTGCTGTGGTGGATAGGTCACTCTCATATTATTGCTTACATGGGTAGGTCTCTTTCACATTACTGCTTACGTGTGTAGGTCACTCTCACATTACTGTTGATGTGGGAAGGTCACTCTCACATTACTGTTGATGTGGGTAGGTCACTCTCACATTACTGCTGACGTGGGAAGGCCACTCTCACATTACTGCTGACGTGGGTAGGTCACTCGCACATTACTGCTGACGTGGATAGGTCACTCTCACATTACTGCTGACGTGGATAGGTCACTCTCACATTACTGTTGACGTGAGTAGGACACTCTGACATTACTGATGACGTGGGTAGGTCACTCTTACAATACTGTTGGTGTAAGTAGGTCACTCTCACAATACTACTGGCGTTGGTAGGTCACTCTCACAATACTACTGACGTTGGTAGGTCACTCTCACGTTACTGCTGACATGGGTAGGTCACTCTCAAATTACTGTTGATGTGGGTAGGTCACTCATATTACTGTTGATGTGGGAAGATAACTCTCATATTACTGCGGACGTGGGTAGGTCACACTCACATTACTGCTGACTTGGGTAGGTCACTTGCACATTGCTGCTGAACGTGGGTAGGTCACTCTCACATTACTGTTGGTGTGTGGTGGTCACTCTCAAATTACTGTTCATGTGGGTAGGTCCCTCTCACATTACTATTGTTGTGAATAAGTCACTGTCACATTACTGCTGACATGGGTAGGTCACTCCCATATCACTGCTGACGTGGGTAGGTCACTAACATTACTGCTGACGTAGGGTAGGTCACTCTCACATTATTGCTGATGTGGATACGTCACTCTCAGATTACTGCTGATGTGGATAGGTCACTCTCACATTACTGCTGAAGTGGGTAGGTCACGCTCTCATTAATGTTGATGTGGGAAGGTCACTCTCACGTTACTGTTGACGTGAGAAGGTTATTCTCACATTACTGCTGACTTGGGTAGGTCACTCTAACATTACTACTGACGTGGGTAGGTCACTCTCACATTACTGTTGATGTGGGAAGGTCACTCTCACATTACTGTTGATGTGGGTAGATTATTCTCATATTACTGATGACTAGGGTAGAAAATTCTCACATTACTGCTGACATGGGTAGGTCACTCTCATATTACTGCTGACTTGGGTAGGTCACTCTAACATTACTACTGACGTGGGTAGGTCACTCCAACATTACTGCTGACTCTGGTAGGTCACTCTTACATGACTACAGCCATGGGTAAGTCACTCTCACAGTACTGGCGACATGGTTAGGTCACTCTCACATTACTGCTGACTTGGTTAGGTAAGTCCCACATTACTGCTGATGTGTGTAGGTCACTTTAACCTTACTGCTGACTGGGTAGGTCACTCTCACGTTATTGCTGAAGTGGGTAGGTCACTCTCATATTACTGTTGATGTTGGTAGGTCACTCTCACATTACTGCTGATGTGGGTAGGTAACTCTCACATTAATGTTGGTGTGCGTAGGTCACTCTCACTTTACTGTTGGTGTGAGTAGGTCACTCTCACAGTACTGCTGACGTGGGTAGGTCACACTCACATTACTGATGACGTGGGTAGGTCACTCTCAAATTACTGTTGAAGTGGGTAGGTCACTCTCATATTGCTGTTGATGTGGGTAGGTTACTTTATTCTTACTGGTGATCTGGGCAGGTCACTCTCACATTACTGATGACGTGGGTAGGTCACTCTCACATTACTGCTTAAATGGGTAGGTCACTTTCACAATACTGCTTACGTGCGTAGGTCACTCTCACATTACTGTTGAATTGGGTAGGTCACTCTCATATTACTGTTGATGTGGGTAGGTCACTCTCACATTACTGCTGACGTAGGTAGGTAACTCTCACATTAATGTTGGTGTGCGTAGGACAGTCTCACATTACTGCCGACATGGGTAGGTCACTCCCCCATCACTGCTGACTTGGGTTGGTAATCTCATATTACTGCTGACATAGATAGGTCATTCTCACATTACTGCTAAAGTGGATAGGTTACTCTCACATAAGTGCTGACGTGGGTAGGTCACTCTCATATTACTGCTTTCATGGGTAGGTCACTTTCACATTACTGCTTACCTGGGTAGGTCACTCTCACATTACTGTTGATGTGGTTAGATTATTCTCACATTACTGCTGACGAGGGTAGGTAACTCTCACATTAGTGCTGACGTGTGTACGTCACTCTCACATTACTGTTGATGTGGGTAGGTCACTCTCACATTTCTATTGATGTGCGTAGGTTACTCTCACTTTACTGCTGACGTGGGTAGGTCACTCTCACATTCCTGCTGACAGGGATAGGTCACTCTCACATTACTGTTGACGAGGGTAAGTCACTCTCACGTTACTGCTGACGTGGATAGGTCACTCTCACATTACTGCTGACGTGGGTAGGTCACTCTCCAATTAGTGCTTACATGGGTAGGTCACTTTCGCAATACTGCTTAAGTGGGTAGGTCACTCTCACATTACTGTTGATGTTGGTAGGTCACTCTCACATTACTGCTGACGTTGGTAGGTCACTCTCAAATTACTGCTGACGTGAGTGGGTCACTCTCACATTAGTGCTGACGTGCGTTGGTGAGTCTCACATTACTGTTGATGTGGGTAGAACACTCTCACATTACTGGTGACCTGGGTAGGTCACTCTCACATTACAGCTGAAGTGGGTAGGTCACTCTCACATTACAGTTGATGTGGGTATGTAACTCACAATACTGCTTGTGTGGGTAGGTCATTCTCACGTTACTGCTGACAAGGGTAGGTCACTCTAACATTACTGCTGACGTGGGTAGGTCACTCTTACATTACTGCGGACGTTAATTGGTCACTCTCACATTACTGCTGACGTTGATAGGTCACTCTCACTTTATTGCTGACGTGGATAGGTCACTCTCACATTACTGCTGACGTGGGTAGGTCACTCTCACATTAGTGCTTACATGGGTTGGTCACTTTCACAATACTGCTTAAGTGGGTAGGTCACTCTCACATTACTGTTGATTTTGGTAGGTCACTCTCCCATTACTGCTGACGTGGGTAGGTCACTCTCAAATTACTGCTGACGTGAGTGGGTCACTCTCACATGACTGCTGACGTGGGTAGGTCACTCTCACATTACTGTTGATGTGGGTATGTAACTCGCAATAATGCTTGCGTGGGTAAGTCATTCTCACTTTATTGCTGACAAGGGTAGGTCACTCTAACATTACTGCTGACGTGGGTAAGTCACTCTTACATTACTGTTGACGTTAATTGGTCACTCTCACATTACTGCTGACGTCGATAGGTCACTCTCACTTTATTGCTGACGTGGGTAAGTCACTCTCACATTACTGCTGACTTGGGTAAGTCACTCTCACATTATTGCAGAAGTGGCTAGGACAATCTCACATTACTGTTGATGTGGGTAGGTCACTCTCACATTACTGCTTACGTGGGTTGGTGACTCTCACATTCCTGCTGACAGGGATAGGTCACTCTCACATTACTGCTGACGTGGGTAGGTCACTCTCACAGTAGTGCTTACTTGGGTAGGTCACTTTAACAATACTGCTTACGTGGGTAGGTCACTCTCACATTACTGTTGATGTGGGTAAGTCACTCTCACGTTGCTGCTGACGTGAATAGGTCACTCTCACATTACTGCTGACGTGGGTAGGTCACTCTCACATTAGTGCTAACTTGGGTAGGTCACTTTAACAATACTTCTTACGTGGGTAGGTCACTCTCACATTACTGTTGATGTTGGTAGGTCACTCTCACATTACTGCTGACGTTGGTAGGTCACTCTCAAATTACTGCTGACGTGAGTGGGTCACTCTCACATTACTGCTGACGTTGGTTGGTGAGTCTCACATTACTGTTGATGTGGGTAGAACACTCTCACATTACTGGTGACCTGGGTAGGTCACTCTCACATTACAGCTGAAGTGGGTAGGTCACTCTGACATTACAGTTGATGTGGGTATGTAACTCACAATACTGCTTGTGTGGGTAGGTCATTCTCACGTTACTGCTGACAAGGGTAGGTCACTCTAACATTACTGCTGACGTGGGTAGGTCACTCTTACATTACTTCTGACGTTAATTGGTCACTCTCACATTACTGCTGACGTTGATAGGTCACTCTCACTTTATTGCTGACGTGGGTAGGTCACTCTCACATTACTGTTGACTTGGGTAAGTCACTCTCACATTATTGCAGACGTGGGTAGGACAATCTCATATTACTGTTGATGTGGGTAGGTCACTCTCACATTACTGCTGACGCTGGTAGGTCATCCACACATTACTCTGGATGTGGGTAGGTCACTCTCACAATAGTGTTGATGTGGGTAAGACACTCTCACATTACTATTCATGTTGGTTGGTCACTCTCACATTAAGTTTAATATAGGTAGGTCACTCTCACATTACTGTTAATGTGGGTAGTTCACTCTCACATTACTGTTGATGTGAGTAGGTCACTCACATTACTGTTGATGTGCGTATTTCACTCTCACATTACTGCTGACGTGGTTAGGTCACTCTCACATTATTGTTGATCTGGGTAGGTCACTCTCACATTGCTGCTGATGTGGGTAGGTCACTCTAACATTACTGTTGATGTGGGTAGTCACTCTCACATTACTGCTGAGGTGGGTAGGTCACTCTACCATTACTGCTGATGCGGGTACGTCACTCTCACTTTACTGCTGACGTGGGTAGGCCACTCTGACATTAGTGCTCATGTGGGTAGGTCACTCTCACATCACTGCTGACGTGGATAGGTCACTCTCGAATTACTGCTCACGTAGATTGGTCACTCTCACATTACTGCTGACGTGGGTAGGTCACTCTCACATTAGTGCTAACTTGGGTAGGTCACTTTAACAATACTTCTTACGTGGGTAGGTCACTCTCACATTACTGTTGATGTTGGTAGGTCACTCTCACATTACTGCTGACGTTGGTAGGTCACTCTCAAATTACTGCTGACGTGAGTGGGTCACTCTCACATTACTGCTGACGTTGGTTGGTGAGTCTCACATTACTGTTGATGTGGGTAGAACACTCTCACATTACTGGTGACCTGGGTAGGTCACTCTCACATTACAGCTGAAGTGGGTAGGTCACTCTGACATTACAGTTGATGTGGGTATGTAACTCACAATACTGCTTGTGTGGGTAGGTCATTCTCACGTTACTGCTGACAAGGGTAGGTCACTCTAACATTACTGCTGACGTGGGTAGGTCACTCTTACATTACTTCTGACGT
>WNGS01166879.1:13175-37817 GCA_020271785.1 Procambarus virginalis | reverse complement strand
AGTCTTGTAAGGACCAAACAGCTGCTACGAGAAAAGGTGTGGTTTCCTGGCATTGATCGTCAAGCTAAGGACATGCATGATGCCTGTGTCCCTTGCCAAGCTGCAGTGGATACTTCAAGACCAACACCTCTACAACCTTCACCACTACCTGCTGCACCATGGATGGAAGTATCGATGGATTTCTGTGGACCGCTACCAACTGGAGAGTACTTGATGGTAGTCATTGATGATCACTCACGTTATCCAGAAGTAGAAATCATCACTTCCACATCTGCAAAGGCTGTCATCCCGAAGCTCGACAAGATCTTTTCAAACTTTGGCATTCCTGAAGTTGTCAAGACGGACAATGGACCGCCATTTAATGGACAAGACTTTGTCAACTTTGCTGAGCATATTGGATTCAAACACCGCCGTGTGATGCCACTACATCCTCAAGCAAATGGAGAAGTAGAGAGATTCATGCAACCTCTCATGAAAGCGTACGCTGTGCTCATGCCGAAGGACGATCCTGGAAACAAGCTATGTATGCTTTTCTCAGGAACTACCGTGCAACACCGCATGGAACACTGGGCAAGTCGCCTGGCGAACTTTTATTTGGACGTCCTATGAGAATCGCACTACCTGTCATGCCAGCCAAGGTAACGGATAAACGTCTCGCTCAGAAGGATGCACTAGCCAAGGGCAAAATGAAAATTGCTCATGATCAAAGTGCAAAGGAACAATTCATAAAGGTTGGAGATACTGTTCTCGTTAAAAAGAAAAAAGAGGGAAAGTTAGATATGCCGTATGATACAAAACCATATAAAGTGATTAGTGTAAAGGAACTATGGTAACAGCGAGTAATAGAGATCATAGTATAACACGTAATATGGCTTATTTCAAAGTGATTCCAAATAGTGTAGAAAATGATGAAGTGCAAAGTCGTGCAAAAGAAAAAGAAAAAATGAGTTATAACTCGATAAACAATTCATCGAGGGATGTTTTTGTATTTAAGGACTCTCGTCCAAAACGACATGTTAAACGCCCTACACGATATGATGATTAATTGTGTTCCTATGTAATGCAAAGTATTTACTTGTTATGCTGAACTAAATTTAATATTGTTTGAATAATGCAGATCTCTCATTCAATATTTTGTAACTTTGTATTACAGTTTCTTTCATGTTTGTTTAACATTGCATATGTATTTTTAACATTGAAATCCTTTGTGGTAAAGATTGTTTAAATTCTTTGTGTGTTTAATTAATGTTAAATGTATGCAATATCTCTTGATATGTTAATAACTTACTTTGTGTCAATAACTTTGCTTTGTGCTACAAGCATGGTAGACATCCTGTATTCATTCTTTTTAAAGAAAAGGAGAGATGTCATGTTCACAGAAAATGGTACCATCCGTTTTCTATGTGCGGCGGCTGGACGCCACTAGAGGAGGTAAACAATAGCGCACAGGACGCCTGCCAAGCTTGGGAGCTACTCTATCATGTAATCAGTTTAAGTATTAAAGTCAGTAACCAGGAATGACTTTACATCAACCTTACTACCAAGACTATCTCAGCTATACACAGACACCACACTACCCCTCAAGTGGAGATAGTAGAGGACAGAACAGTGTTGTGGAACCGTCGAAGAAATCCCCGACGGAGAGCTCGGGAGCTGTGGCTGTGACGAAGGGGTCGACAGATGGTGCGAGAAGGACACTCGGGACGTCGGCCTCTGGAACTGTGGCAAGGGCGAGTGGCGGTGGATGGTCATCGACGGGGAAGATTCGCTGCTACAATTGCGGAATACCCGGACACGTCGCTCGCGAATGCAGACGTCCTAAACACCGGGGGAATGTAGCCTTCGTGAAGACAGAGGACCAGATGGCCGATTGGGTGCGGGATGGACCCGTACTTAGTGGGGAGAAAAGGATTCATCCGTTTGTATGTGAAGGAACCGTAAGGATGGGGGGCGCAGACCCCATCCCAGTGAAGATGTTGAGGGACACTGGGGCAGACTTTACCCTAGTGAGCGAAGCCCTGTTCCCTGAGAATTACGGGAATACCAGTGTAGGAGTGACGAGCGTGACCACTGTGGGAGGCCCAGTGCAGATGCCCCTACACCGGGTAACCCTGAGTTCGGATTATGGATGCCAAACCCTAGTAGTGGGGGGTCTGTGCATCGATGCCCAAGATGGAGGCACAGGTCATCTTGGGAAATGACGCATGTGGAGGGCGTGTCCTCCCAAACCTCGTGAAGGACGAGGAGTGCTTGGAGCACTACAGGAAGAAGGGCGGAGTGTTCGACGCCTGTGGGGACGAGAAAGGAATCGCCATGGAGGCGTTCCCTGTCTGTCCCGTAGTTCCGAGGCAGTGCGAAGGACAAGGAGGGCGTGGATCTGATAAGGCCGACGAGGAGACGTCCGACGGCCTGGAAAACGATCACCTCTTCAGGGAACCCGGAGAGCGAGTGGAGGGCGAAGGCAGCCCAGAAGGTGAGGTACAGGTGACTCTCACCAGTTCTCTCGGGGTGGACCGCACTAGGCTCGAGGAGCTGCAACAGGCAGAATTCACCAAATTGATTCAAGAGGCAAATGAAGGACGTGTTGGTCCGAGAAAGCCACTCGCTTTTACAGGCATAAAGGCATACTAATGAAGCAGTGGAGACCTGTGAGGATAGAGGCCGGAGAGGCATCTCTAAGTACAAGACAGCAGGTAGTGTTGCCGGCCCAGTGCAGAGCGGCAGTGTTGGATCTGTCACACTCTGTTGACTCTGCGGGTCACCTGGGGGTGACCAAAATGTTGCATAGGATCAGGGATCATTTCTACTGGCCAGGTATGGACGCCGACGTGAGGCGTTATTGTAAGACTTGCTTACCGTGCCAGAGGGCGGGGAAGAGCATGTCCGCGATACCAAAGGCCCCGTTAGTCCCTGTTCCAGCGTTTGGGCCTGCATTCGAGCGTCTGTTGGTCGACGGAGTAGGACCATTGCCAAGGACAAAGAGAGGGAATACCTACCTAATGACAATAATGTGTGCGTCAACTAGATTTCCGGAAGCTGTCCCGATGCGGCGTTTGACGTCAAAAGGAGTAGCCGGGCAGCTAATACGATTTTTCTCTTGGGTAGGAATGCCCAGAGAAATTCAAACGGACTGTGGAAGCATTTTCCAGTCCAAGTGGTTCAGGCAAACAGTGACAAGCTGGGGAGTGACACAGATTCGGTCGTCGCCCTACCGACCACAGTCGCAGGGGGCGATCGAAAGGTTCCACTCCACTTTGAAGACGATTCTGAGGGTGTTCGGCACTGAAAAGGGAGCTGAGTGGGACGAGGCTGCGTACCCTGCGTTATTTGCCATCCGTAACGCAGTGGTGGAATCACTAGGTTTCTCACCTTTCCAGCTGATATATGGACACGAGGTGAGAAGTCCTCTGTCCATGCTGAAGGAACAGTGGACACCAGGGGTGACCGTGGGAGCGGTTAATGAGTACGTTCTAAAGTTTAAGGAGCGGCTCACCTTAGCAAAGGAACTGGCTGGAAAGCATCTAAAAGAAGCGCAGCGCAAGATGTCGGAATGGTACGATAAGAGCGCTACGCCGAGGGAGTTCCAAACTGGGTCCCAGGTGATGATATTACTGCCGGGTAAGAGCAGAGTGAATGAGCCACGGTTCGAGGGACCGTACCATGTGCTACGGCGGTTGGGTCCTGTGACGTACGAGATTGGTAAGCCGGATAAACCCCGCAAGAAACAGGTGTGCCATGTCGACAGCCTAAAACCTTTCTTCCTTGAAGAAGGAGGAGCCGCCAAGCTGGACCGAACGGCGACTCGAGAACCCCAGGAAAAGGTGATCCTGTGTGTGCAAGTGGACCAAGAGCTTCCAGAGGAGGAAGGGAAGTGGTCCAGGGCGGACGGTACCCGACTCACCAATTCAGAGAGTTTGTCTAAGATCAGGGACAAGCTACAACACCTGAAGGAGCAACAGAGCGCGGACCTGACGAACCTGTTGATGGAGAACGCCTCCCTCTTCACCGACGTGCCCCGACGTCACCGAAGTGTAACGCACGAGGTGGAGGTGAGCGACGCCAGGCCCGTCAAGCAAAGCGCGTACAGGGTAAGCCCAGAGAAGCGAGAGCTAATGAGGAAGGAGGTGGAGTATCTCCTTGAGAACGACCTCGCGGAGCCCAGTAACAGTGAGTGGAGTTCTCCATGCCTGCTAGTAAAGAAAAGCGATGGAACATTCCGCTTTTGCACGGACTACAGGAAGGTGAACTCCGTCACTGTGGCCGATTCCCACCCCATGCCAAGGGTGAGTGATTGCATTGACCAGGTGGGCAGTGCGAGGTACGTATCCAAGGTCGATCTGCTCAAGGGATACTATCAAATCTCCTTGACTCCCGCAGCCAGGAAAATATTGGCCTTTGTGACTCCGGATGGGCTGTACCAATATAACGTGTTACCCTTTGGAATGAAAAACAGCGGGAGCTGTTTTCAAAGAATGATGAATGAGTTGCTCAGGGGCGCCGAGGGCTGCACATTATATATAGACAACATCGTTGTGTACGCCGATGATTGGAAAACGCACTTGGAAAGGCTCGGAGAGGTGTTCAGAAGGCTCGAGGAGGCAAACTTGACTGTGAACTTAGCAAAAAGCGAGTTTGGGAAAGCTCGCCTTGAGTACCTTGGTTTCGTGATCGGCCAAGGGGAAGTGACCCCGGTAGATCATAAAGTGAATTAAAGAATACACCGTGCCCAAGACGCGCAAAGAATAACAAAACGTCGCTTTTCGCTCTTATGTACCACAAAGGTGCACCCCCCCCCCCAAAAAAATAAAAATTGTCATACTGTACTATTAAGATACCTCGGGATGATAGGATACTATCGTGGATTTTGCATAAATTTTTCCACTGTAGCGCATCCCTTGACGGAGCTCCTCTCCAAGAATGTGCGATGGAGATGGGGAGAGGCCTGCCAGGAGTCTTTTGAGGAGACCAAGAGACTGTTGACGTCGGAATAGGAGCCATGTTGGCTCAAGAGAGGAATGAAGTGCATAGGCCGGTAGCATTCTACTCTAAGAAGTTTGTGAAATACCAGCAGGCCTATAGTACCGTTGAAAAGGAAGCTTTGGGGCTAGTAATGGCCCTAAAGCATTTCGACGTGTACGTGGGAGGAGGGGCAAGACCTGTTCTTGTGTTCACAGATCATAACCCTCTAACCTTTTTGCACAAAATGAAGAACTCCAACCAACGACTAACTAGGTGGGCTCTATTGCTGCAGGAGTACTGGCTAGATATAAAAAACATCAAAGGAAAGGACAACAGAGTCGCAGATGCGTTGTCCCGCATGCACTAGCCAGACATATCTCTTATTTTAAGGGGAGGGGTATGTGACAGTGTTCCCCCCCTTCTAATTCTCCCACGCCTGCTGTAAGAGTCATGTCCACTATTCCCGAGCGTTCTCTACGTTGCGGGCATCAGTTGAACATATGTGGGAGAGAATAGTATTCTCGCTGAGCTGAGAAATTCGTGAAAGTATAGTATTTTGGCCTGTGGGATAGGCCCTTTAGGAAGCCAATATAGCGCTGGCTGCTCTGGTCTCCCGCCAAAACTGCGTGACGTCAGTGTCGCCAGATTGGTCACCGTCAGCGACGTGGCACTGGGAGCCAATAAAAACCTACTTTGGAAAATGTGACGTCACATAGGCAGGGAGGTCCAGCCGCAGTGACAGGTTGGCGCCATCAGTCTCACACTACGCGTCCGAGAGGCAGGACGTGCGACCGGTCATCCTATCAAAGTGATGGATTACCGAGCTCCGGCGGATATAAGCGTCTCCTGTTGTCAGCACGCACTCTGTCAGGTCTTCCTTCAACCCAGATGTGGCTCAGAAAAGGAATTGACGGGATATTGAGCAACAAGTGCTCCGGGACAGGTGCGTTGCAAGAAGTGGGCCGGGCATCGACGTGTGCAACGTCCTTGACAGTTCACCAGAATAGGAGACAGTTTAGTGGCTGGGCCATTCTACCGTGAGCGAAACTGGTTGACCGCCTTGTCAACCAGGTTGAACGTGTGATCGACGATCCTGTCAAGTTTGACAGTAACCCTACCTACGTGGAACCCTACGTGTTACCAGTTGGATGCAAGCACGTCGAGAAGTCTTCCCAAATACCTAGTGACATACCTAGACGATGAGGGAATTGACAGTGGTGAGCTTCAAGTGCTCTGGAGTCGGGTGCTGTGCGTGTGGAGCTTAAGCAGTATCGTCTGGGACGGCTGATGACTTCACAGTGACATCGTAGTGGTGAGAGGCAGTTCCTCTGGGAGTACAGTGACAAGGAACTAATTGGGAAATGTACGACGACCGCTGAGATGTAGGCTGGCTGCCGTAGTTGGGAGGAAAGGTGACGGCCAGGAGACCGACTCCAACCCTGCAACGTACTGGAGGAGGAGCACGGACCTGCAGTGTACCGAAGCGGCGAGACGCGATCATCCTAGGATGTTGGCTTGTGTTTCTGGAGGGTGTACGAGGCGAGAGCCTGGACCAAGAGCTACAACTCAACTCTCATCCTAGGATAGGTGAAGTAGGTGTTTACAGTTACCCTCCCATTTCCCCTTTAGTTAGCTATATATATGTGTCAGAATATTTTATATGTCGTGAGCAAGTCTCACCTGAATCTAAGTCACAGAGAGCACAGTGTGTGGTGAGGCTACCCAGAGCGCTCACAGTATCCGTTTACATATATCTATGTGTGGGTGTGTGCAAGCACCAAGATTCACTAAGGAATTTGCTGTGACTGTAATTCATTTCCTGTGATTATTATTATATATATATTAGTAGTGAACCAGATATTGGTGTTAGGCTATGAGCCCAGACTTTATATAAATGCCTGTGTATTGATCTCCATGATTTATATATATATATATATATGCCTGTGTATTGATAAATGATTTATCGATGTATATGCCTGTGTACTGAATAATCTCATATATGTGAAGTGATTGCCAGTGATATCTCTTTAAGAGGAAGTATAGATTTAAAGAACAGTACAGTGATGAAGTGAGTGCATTCACAGTAAATATTATTAAGAATAGCGTAATCTTTTGGTACGGTGAATAATCACTTTGAGTGCAGTGAGAATAAGATATTGATTGTGAGACCAGTGAAGTGGTGTATCGCAACCTAGTGGAATCATAAATGTGTCATGTGAATGACAGATACAGTGGTTTGCGAAAAGTTAAAGAAACGAGGTACACGACGCCACCAACAAGCAAATAACTTTTCTCACTAGCGTTAGGCCCAGCGAGATCAGCTGATTTTGACAAGTGACGTTAATGAGGGAGCGTGTTGCCATATTGGTGCGTTTCAGATTATTTGCTGAGAAGAGAGCAGCTTATGTACTTGATCCTGATATGTTTATTGATGCATATGTTTCTCGTTGTTTTTAAGTAAAATACCAAAACTCGTTGGTATTTATATCATCACCTCCATTTATCTTGTGACTGCCAAAAGGAAATAAATGAGTGACAGAAATAATTACTAGCCTGAGACCAAACTAGTCGAACTTGCTCTTACCACAATTACCACAATTACACAACACCACTGCAGTGTTACTGGACACCTAAAAACACCAGTTGGCGACCTTGAAGGCTGTGTGATAGTTCTTTGCCGGGGCGGGCACATAGATTTAGGGAACAATCTGTGTCTCCACTCACTCTACGACCTTGAGGCCAGTTGGGAGATCGACTGGGGGTACTCTCCTGGGCGTGCAGTGGCGCCGAGAGGATCGAGGGAAGACCCGTAGAACGACGGTGAGTAAGGGTTATTGTCAGAGCAACCACCTCGAGAGGATATCTAGTTTACTGTTGCTTAACCCGAACCGTGAACCCCGACAATATATATATATATATGTATATATATATATATATATATATATATATATATATATATATATATATATATATATATATATATATATATATATATATATATATATATGAATGAAAACTCACACCCCAGAAGTAACTCGAACCCATACTCCCAGGAGCAACGCAACTGGTATGTACAGGGACGCCTTAAACCGCTTGACCATCACGACCGGACATAAGGAAGTGATAGCCTGAGCTATATGAACCACTTCCCCGCCGGCACTTGGATGGTTATCTTGGGCATAGCATTTAATCAAATCACCTCATTTTTTGGGCCAACACGTGAGGAACACAAATGCAAACAAGCCTGAATGGTCCCCAGGACTATATGCGAATGAAAACTCACACCCCAGAAGTGACTCAAACCCATACTCCCAGGAGCAACGCAACTGGTATGTACAGGGACGCCTTAAACCGCTTGACCATCACGACCGGACATAAGGAAGTGATAGCCTGAGCTATATATGAACCACTTCCCCGCCGGCACTTGGATGGTTATCTTGGGCATAGCATTTTATCAAATCACCTCATTTTTTGGGGCAAAACGTGAGGAACACAAATGCAAACAAGCCTGAATGGTCCCCAGGACTATATGCGAATGAAAACTCACACCCCAGAAGTGACTCGAACCCATACTCCCAGGAGCAACGCAACTGGTATATACAGGGACGCCTTAAACCGCTTGACCATCACGACCGGACATAAGGAAGTGATAGCCTGAGCTATATGAACCACTTCCTCGCCGGCACTTGGATGGTTATCTTGGGCATAGCATTTTATCAAATCACCTCATTTTATGGGGCAACACGTGAGGAACACAAATGCAAACAAGCCTGAATGGTCCCCAGGACTATATGTGAATGAAAACTCACACCCCAGAAGTGACTCGAACCCATACTCCCAGGAGCAACGCAACTGGTATGTACAGGGACGCCTTAACCGCTTGACCATCACGACCGGACATAAGGAAGTGATAGCCTGAGCTATATGAACCACTTCCCCGCCGGCACTTGGATGGTTATCTTGGGCATAGCATTTTATCAAATCACCTCATTTTTTGGGGCAAAACGTGAGGAACACAAATGCAAACAAGCCTGAATGGTCCCCAGGACTATATGCGAATGAAAACTCACACCCCAGAAGTGACTCGAACCCATACTCCCAGGAGCAACGCAACTAGTATATACAGGGACCCCTTAAACCGCTTGACCATCACGACCGGACATAAGGAAGTGATAGCCTGAGCTATATGAACCACTTCCCCACCGGCACTTGGATGGTTATCTTGGGCATAGCATTTTATCAAATCACCTCATTTTTTGGGGCAACACGTGAGGAACACAAATGCAAACAAGCCTGAATGGTCCCCAGGACTATATGCAAATGAAAACTCACACCCCAGAAGTGACTCGAACCCATACTCCCAGGAGCAACGCAACTGGTATGTACAGGGACGCCTTAAACCGCTTGACCATCACGACCGGACATAAGGAAGTGATAGCCTTAGCTATATGAACCACTTCCCCGCCGGCACTTGGATGGTTATCTTGGGCATAGCATTTTATCAAATCACCTCATTTTTTGGGGCAAAACGTGAGGAACACAAATGCAAACAAGCCTGAATGGTCCCAGGACTATATGCGAATGAAAACTCACACCCCAGAAGTGACTCGAACCCATACTCCTTAGGAGCAACGCAACTGGTATATACAGGGACGCCTTAAACCTCTTGACCATCACGACCGGACATAAGGAAGTGATAGCCTGAGCTATATGAACCACTTCCCCGCCGGCACTTGGATGGTTATCTTGGGCATAGCATTTTATCAAATCACCTCATTTTATGGGGCAACACGTGAGGAACACAAATGCAAACAAGCCTGAATGGTCCCCAGGACTATATGTGAATGAAAACTCACACCCCAGAAGTGACTCAAACCCATACTCCCAGGAGCAACGCAACTGGTATGTACAGGGACGCCTTAAACCGCTTGACCATCACGACCGGACATAAGGAAGTGATAGCCTGAGCTATATGAACCACTTCGCCGCCGGCACTTGGATGGTTATCTTGGGCATAGCAGTTTATCAAATCACCTCATTTTCTGGTGCAACACGTGAGGAACACAAATGCGAACAAGCCTGAATGGTCCCCAGGACTATATGCGAATGAAAACTCACACCCCAGAAGTGACTCGAACCCATACTCCCAGGAGCAACGCAACTGGTATGTACAGGGTCGCCTTAATCCGCTTGACCATCACGACCGGACAATAAGGAAGTGATAGCCGAAGCTATAGGCTTGTTCGCATTTGTGTTCCTCACATGTTGCCCCAAAAAATGAGGTGATTTGATAAAATACTATTTGATAAAATGCTATTTGATAAAATCCGCCTGACCATCATGACCGGACAATAAGGAAGTGATAGCCGAAGCTATTTGAACCACATCCCCACCGGCACTCGGATGGTATTCTTGGGCAGAGCATTTTATCAAATCACCTCATTTTTGGGGGCAACACGTGAGGAACACAAATGTGAACAAGCCAGAATGGTCCCCAGGACTATATGCAACTGAAAACTCACACCCCAGAAGTGACTCGAACCCATACTGCCAGGAGCAACGCAACTGGTATGTACAGGGACGCCTTAATCCTCTTGACCATCACGACCGGACAATAAGGAAGTGATAGCCGAAGCTATAGGCTTGTTCGCATTTGTGTTCCTCATATGTTGCCCCAAAAATGAGGTGATTTGATAAAATGCTATTTGATAAAATGCTATTTGATAAAATCCGCCTGACCATCATGACCGGACAATAAGGAAGTGATAGCCGAAGCTATTTGAACCACATCCCCACCGGCACTCGGATGGTATTCTTGGGCAGAGCATTTTATCAAATCACCTCATTTTTGGGGGCAACACGTGAGGAACACAAATGTGAACAAGCCAGAATGGTCCCCAGGACTATATGCAACTGAAAACTCACACCCCAGAAGTGTCAAGAACCCATACTGCCAGAAGCAACGCAACTGGTATGTACAGGGATGCCTTAATCCGCTTGACTTTCACGACTGGACAATAAGGAAGTGATAGCCGAAGCTATAGGCTTGTTCGCATTTGTGTTCCTCACGTGTTGCCCCCAAAAATGAGGTGATTAGATAAAATGTTATGTCCAAGATTACCATCCGAGTGCCGGCGGGGAAGTGGTTCAAATAGCTTCGGCTATCACTTCCTTATTTTCCAATCGTGATTGTCAAGCGGATTAAGGCGTCCCTGTACATACCAGTTGCGTTGCTCCTGGCAGTATGGGTTCGAGTCACTTCTGGGGTGTGAGTTTTCAGTTGCATATTGTCCTGGGGACCATTCAGGCTTGTTCGCATTTGTGTTCCTCACGTCTTGCCCCAAAAAATGAGGTGATTTGATAAAATGCTATGCCCAAGATTACCATCCGAGTGCCGGCGGGGAAGTGGTTCAAATAGCTTCGGCTCTCACTTTCTTATTGTCCGGTCGTGATGGTCAAGCGGATTAAGGCGTCCTAGTACATACCAGTTGTGTTGCTCCTGGCAGTATGGGTTCGAGTCACTTCTGGGGTGTGAGTTTTCAGTTGCATATAGTCCTGGGGACCATTCAGGCTTGTTCGCATTTGTGTTCCTCACGTGTTGCCCCCAAAAATGAGGTGATTTGATAAAATGCTATGCCCAAGATTACCATCCGAGTGCCGGCGGGGAAGTGGTTCAAATAGCTTCGGCTATCACTTCCTTATGTCCGGTCGTGATGGTCAAGCGGATTAAGGCGTCCCTGTACATACCAGTTGCATTGCTCCTGGCAGTATGGGTTCGAGTCACTTCTGGGGTGTGAGTTTTCAGTTGCATATAGTCCTGGGAACCATTCAGGCTTGTTCGCATTTGTGTTCCTCACGTGTTGCCCCAAAAATGAGGTGATTTGATAAAATGCTATGCCCAAGATTACCATCCAAGTGCCGGCGGGGAAGTGGTTCAAATAGCTTCAGCTATCACTTCCTTATGTCCGGTCGTGATGGTCAAGCGGATTAAGGCGTCCCTGTACATACCAGTTGCGTTGCTCCTGGCAGTATGGGTTCGAGTCACTTCTGGGGTGTGAGTTTTCAGTTGCATATAGTCCTGGGGACCATTCAGGCTTGTTCGCATTTGTGTTCCTCACGTGTTGCCCCCAAAAATGAGGTGATTTGATAAAATGCTATGCCCAAGATTACCATCCGAGTGCCGGCGGGGAAGTGGTTCAAATAGCTTCGGCTATCACTTCCTTATTGTCCGGTCGTGATGGTCAAGCGGATTAAGGCGTCCCTGTACATACCAGTTGCATTGCTCCTGGCAGTATGGGTTCGAGTCACTTCTGGGGTGTGAGTTTTCAGTTGCATATAGTCCTGGGGACCATTCAGGCTTGTTCGCATTTGTGTTCCTCACGTGTTGCCCCCAAAAATGAGGTAATTTGATAAAATGTTATGCCCAAGATTACCATCTGAGTGCCGGCGGGGAAGTGGTTCAAATAGCTTCGGCTATCACTTCCTTATCGTCCGGTCGTGATGGTCAAGCGGATTAACGTGTCCCTGTACATACCAGTTGCATTGCTCCTGGCAGTATGGGTTCGAGTCACTTCTGGGGTGTGAGTTTCAGTTATATATATATATATATATATATATATATATATATATATATATATATATATATATATATATATATATATATATATATATATATATATATATATATATATATATATATATATATATATATATATATATATATATATATATATATATATATATATATATATATATATATATATATATATATATATATATATATATATATATATATATATATATATATATATATATATATATATAATTTCCACTTGTCTCCACCCAGGAAAACACAATACTTGTATAAAAAAAACACACACTAGTAACATTCAACAATATCATATGCCAGGAAATCTCCCGGCGTTCTATAACAGTCACTCTACCGTATAATGATGACGACCGGCTCTGGATCTCCTCTCCTGCAAAAGACTACACAAGTGGATATCGGCCCTAAACCTCTGGCTGGCCCACTAAGTGTTGCTTGTTTCTGTTTTACTTAGGCTGAGTGTGAGTATAAATGATAGTTAGCAAACGTATCTCAACAAATGAAGTGTATATTTATATCGACAGATAATGCAGTTAAACCTTCATCAAGATCTTTTACTGAGTTCTTCGAGTGTGTCAGTGTGGGAGGTGAAAGCGGACGGCCAGGACGTTAACGTGACACTGACACAGCTCCCCCACGTGGTCGACCAGGCTCTGCGGGTAGGTCACTCTCACATTACTGTTGACGTGGGTAGGTCACTCTCACATTGCTGTTGACGTACGTAGGTCACTCTCACATTACTGTTGACGTGGGTAGGTCACTCTCACATTACTGTTGATGTGGGTAGGTCACTCTCACATTACTGTTGACGTGGGTAGGTCACTCTCACATTACTGTTGACGTGGGTAGGTCACTCTCACATTACTGTTGACGTGGGTAGGTCACTCTCACATTACTGTTGACGTGGGTAGGTCACTCTCACATTACTGTTCACGTGGGTAGGTTACTCTCACATTACTGTTGACGTGGGTAGGTCACTCTCACATTACACTTTTTTGCAGGGATATTCCTGAGATATTCCTAAGTCTTTGGCTGTCCCACTAAGTATTACTTGATTTTGTTTGTCTCAGATGGAGTATGAGTATATATGACTTGTACTGTCGCTTCAGTAAGATTATGCCTCACGTGTTTAAGTTAGTGGTCAATGTGTTCAACTCACGTGTTCAACTTACTAAGTTGAAATCTTATTGGGTTTGTAACTCTGCACTGTGTTAGATAATGTTCCAGTGGTCTGTCGGGCATTTTTCCACAGTGCTGACATTTCCTCTTATCTTCTGGAACCTGTAAGTCTATTTCCCATGCTCATGGGTATCCAAGCCTGATGCGATGTAAGTGTACTTCTGTTGTTCTACTGCTCCCTTTCATTAAAATAAGTGGTTCATAGTTGATTGAATTCTCGTATCAACCCGCAGATTCTGATGTTGTCACTGATGTGATGTGGTAACTGTACATCTTTTGCATTGCTCCGTGTCTAATTACTTTCTTAATCTGTGACTCTGTGGTATGTTAATGTCCATATTTCTTCTCTTAGTAGCAAGTTTTATAGCATCATCTGCAGTGTTATTTCCTATTATTCCCACATGACTTGGCACCTAGTTGATAAGTACTCGATGGCCTTTATGTTTGAGTGTTTGCATTAATGATAGGACATTTGTGATGAGATGGATGTTGTCCAGAATGTGTTCTTGTTACAAGATTTCATTGGCAGTTGTCGAATCAGTATGTATGATAACATGTTGTCGGTGTTCAGCAAGAGCATTTTCCAAAGACTTCTGAATGGCTAGCAACTCTGTTTGTAAAGTTGAACACCCATTTGAGAGTTTTCAACTAACTACAGAATTTCCTGCCTAAACTACGGCTATAGTTTCTTGTCCCTGCTGGTCTACTGATCCATCTGTGAAGCATGTGAAGCTGTCAGATGCCAAGTTTGATTCTAATGGATCTGTGCAATATTACGGAGCAGATGAGGATTAGTTTGGTTCTTTTTTCCTTCAAGGGCCATAATCTTAAAGTCTGCTGGCAGCAATTCCCAAGGGGTTTGCATTACGAAGTCTGCATGTATTTCGTCGACACCCCTCTCAGTGACTGTATTTGTTATATCGAAAATATTGATAGTGTTTATTGCACAATGGGTTCACCTGTTGCTATTGGAGGCGCTTCTGCCTCAAGTTAGCGCTCCAATGATTATAATTTTAACTGAACTGATTCTAGGTCTAATCAATATTTTGGTCAGCATGCACGCTGCAGTCCTCTGTACCCTTATTTCAATCGACGTTAGCTTGGTTTCTAGTCTTTGGTTCAGTATTTCACCCCATCGCGGAGCCCCTATTATGACTCACATTGTATCATTTTGAATAACCTCAACATTTGTGCACTGGCCAGGAGAAAGAGTGAGTAAGGCAGGTGCTGCATAGTCAACTAGGGAACGAACGGCATGTATGTAAAACATTCTTAACACTTTGTGTCCTGCTCCTAGACAGGGGCCTGTGATTGCTCGCATTATATTCAGTAGCAATTTTGCTTTCTCCTTCAGATATTGAAGTTGCTTCTTGAATGTCATTTTATAATCAATCCACACTCTGAGATATTGATATTGTGTAACTCACTGAAGATTAATGGCTTGAATGCGTAAATGCCTGCCTGGGGTGTTACCACCTAGTCTCATTGCCTTAGTGCAGATATTTTTAGCTCTGAAATTGCTGCATTCAGATTTTACTATATCTAACGCAATTTGTGCTTTAATTCGAAGTGAAGGACCTTTAATGGCTAATGGTATATCATCAGCATAGCTTAGTAATTTAACCACTTCTGCAAATGTCATGGTAACGAGGTTTTCCTTAAGGATATTAAATGACTAGGAATGAGGACTGCTCTTTATGGAGACCCATTCTCATGTAAGTAGTAGTTCGACACTTGTCCTTGCAACTTTACTCTGGCATACCTGTGACTAAGATAATCTTGAATCCAAGTTAGCATATTTCCCCTCACACCTGTTTTAACTAAGGTATGTAAATTTGCTTGTGGGCTTGCAAGTTTGATTTCTTTTTCTAGATCAAGGAAGATCACTATGGCCGGACCCAAGTCAGCTGTTCCTATTAATGTTGCTACACCAACTGCCTAGTTGGCGGTACCGACTCCTCTAGTAAAGCCAAATGTGTTTATGCAGGTCTCCAGTCATCCACCGTACCTATTTATGACCATACGTTCTGCAGTTCTACTAATGCATTATGCTAATAAAATGTGTCTATAATTGCCAGGTTCTTTCGGCTTAGGAATCGGAATAATGTTTGCTTCCTTCCAAGAGGTCGGTAGTTTGCCTTGCTGCCAAGATACATTGATAACGTCCAATATCCCTTGTTCTCCAGCAGGACCTGCGTGTGCGATCATTGAGTATGTAATGTTATCAGCATCTGGTGTAGTGTGTTTACCACTTTTCTTGACTGATAATTCTTGTTTGGTGAAGGGACAGTCACATTCGTCATTTGTAGCTATACTCTCATAAATGGTTGTCAACCTCTCTTCTTTTAATTGTTCTTGCTGCCTTCTAATCATTGAAGAACGGTGATATGAATGTGATCTTTCTGCAAATTGGAGATCAAGATTCTCAGCCTTCTGCAATAGTTGAATACATGCAAGTGGTCGGGCTGATCGACCTGATATGGTTTTAATCTGGCCCTATATCTTGCAAAGACTACTATGTTCATTTAGAATTTGACACCACTCAAACTATTTTGCTTCCTTTACCTCTCAAGAAACTCGTCTTGCTTTAGATATCACCGCTCTTAGCAGAGTTCTTCCTTCTGGTGTGGGGTTTCTCTTTAGATGTTTTCTGAATATGTTGATTCTTTGGTTTTGTTCTTCATTACTATAGAACCAATAGTTGTTTCATTTTGAATATCCAGGGATAATAATTGGAATAGCTTTGTTTGCAGCTGCTGTAATGACTTCCTGGAGATTGATCTCGTGTATGTTCAAATCCTCAGGTGGCGTGCATGTTGCATAACATTTTTCAAGTTCCTCTTGGCATATATTCCAGTTGGCCTTTTTTTAAATCACCCCTAGGTTGTGCAGGTGGTGTAGGAGGTCGTTCTATGTTTAGTGTTTTGACAGTAGCATAGTGGTCACTGGTGATTACCGGGTTTACCTCCCACTTCGCCTGATGCTTGAGTGCTGATAAGATTAATGTAAGATTAAGGGAACCCCCCTTGATTGTGAGTGAGTTTTCCAGAGTTAAGAAGTGTAATTTCAGGTACTTCTCGCAGAGCTGCTGCTAATTGGCGCCCCATCTACATTGGCTGGCTCAGTCGAACCTAACTCTTGATGATGAGCATTAAAATTCCCAGCAATAATTACATTTTCATGCGTGACCAAGGCAAGCATCGCCGTTGCTTCTAGTTTACGTCTAGGGGGGCATGTAGAAGTTGTATGTGAGGACTTCAATATTAGCCATATTCACTGTTACAGCTAGTACCTCTATTCCATCCCCACACGAAACTAGGTCTATTTTTTTGCTGGGTGGGGTGTTTCTGACTAGGGTCATTGTGACCCGTATAGTCTTACCTGTTCACACGGTATAATATGATACTGATATACAGCTAATCTGAAGGATTTCGTGGCTGGGAAAAAGTTTCTTCCAGAACGGTTCTATCTGCTTTCGTACTGATTGGAGTTTCCTGAAGGGTGTGATTTTTATTTCCAAGACCTTGTGTGTTCCACTGCAGTATTCGTAATGGCCTGTTTAAGTAGAACTCTTCGGAATTGACGTCTATATTCTTAACCTCACACGCAAGTCGTGTCGCTGCAAATCGGACTGCACTGATTGCTCATGATCATCCCCTGCATTATGGGAATCTGTGTACCCCTGTTGTCTATCATTTTGCTGTTGGTATTGTTGCACATCGGGATGCATTGATTGCTCGTGGCCGTTTCTTGTGTTGTCGGAATCTGTGCTTCTCTGCCAGTCAGCATTACGTTGTTGATGTTGCTGCATATCTGGCTGCATTGATTGTTCATGCCCGCCTCTTGTGTTGTTGGAACCTGTGCATCTCTGTTGTTCAATACTTCTTTGTTGGTGTTGTTGTATATCAGACTGCATTGGCTGTTGATGTCTGTCTCTTGTGTTGTAAGATTCTGTTGATCTTGAGTGTTAACTGCTTCTTACAGTTGCTTTTGTGAAAGTAGATGTTCTGGTGTCTTAACTACCTAACTGTTGTTGGTACTCTGTATGTCCATGTTGCGTTGGTTGTCTTCTTGTGCTTCGTTTTGTCTCACACTGCCTTTTTGTTTTTTAACTGTGGTCTGCTGCACGATCTTGTCCATTATTACACAAGTGATTTCTTGATTCTGTTGTTGCGAGGCGTTCTGCGTCATTTGAATGCAATTTATAATGGTCACTGCCAAGATCTTCACGATGTTTTTCAACTAGACCTCGGTAAAACTGTTATTTGTTGTGTTGACTCCGAAAGTAATTGATTTTTGCTTTTTTGCTTTTGTTTTATTTTGCAGTATTTTGGTGTATTTTCTCATATGGAATTGATAGATTCGGGAAAGTTTGTTCTGTGAGAGTGGGTCTCTGTTGTCGCTATGCACGAGTGTTCCAGATGTTGGTGTTGGTGTATGTAGTACTGGTTTGTGTGTTTATCCTGGTTTGAGCTGTCTGTACCTTTTCTTTTCGTGCAGAGCAAGTTGTGCTCCAGGTATGATGTTTTCCGACACAATTTGGACATTTGGCAGTTGTGGTCTGGTTTGCCTTCAGCTTGTCAATACGGTTGGATGCCTCAGGCTGCACACTCCAGATCTCTCCTGCCAGGTGCATCGTGATTGATGGTGGCCGTATTTCTGACACCTGAAGCAGCGCACAGGTTCTGGGACGTATGGACTCTGTCGGTATATTCCCCAAATTCTAAGACTAAATGTTTCTGGCACATGTCCCATGACGGTCACCAGAACCTGACGTGTTGCTACTTTGTCTACTTTTGTGCAGCATCGTTCTGCATTCAGGATTTCTTTGTGTTCTGGTACTGGATCCAGTGGAAAGTCGATTGGGTATCCCAAATGCATGACTTGTGTGCCTCTTTCTGAAGGGTTCAGCTTTTCCAAGCATACAGGTTTCCTTTGCAGGACTGTTACTTTTTCTAAATTATTTGCAGTCTTTTGGACTCGTGGTGTCATTATTATTTCTCGTTTCAGCCTGAGTGTAATGGAAAGTTTGAGCTCTGGTTGTTCATTTTCCATTGCCGTTACTACTCCATATGCTGTAAGAAAGTGGTCTTCCTGCATTACCTTGAATTTTGGAAGATGTGAAGAGTCTGACGATGTCTGGTGTGAGACTGGTGGTGTCCCTCCTCTGTCTCAAAATATTGTCCTGTGGCTAAGCTGTGGAGAGAGGTACATTGTCTGACACTGGCTGGTGTGTGGCTTGTGCTGTCTTCTCTAGGTCCATTAGGTCTGATGTCTTGCTGGTAGAAACACGTGGAGAAACCTCGATAGCAGTTTTCTTCGGTGCCTGCTGCACCTCGGTCCACTGTCCTTCCTCGTCTGAAAGCTGCCCCCATTACCTTTCTCTTTGACTTCCCCATGACTTCTCCACGTAGTGAGAACCGATTCACAGCCCTACTTAATGCCTGAGACACACCTAGGCCTGGAGAAATTCATTCACCTCCAATGGAGGCCGTAAAATGATTCGTCCAGGTGGAATTAGGGATACCTAACACCTTAAGGAGCAGTTTGGTATTCTTTTTTGGTATACTTTTCCCTGTATTGCTCACTACACCTTCTAAAGTGCCCCTTTGGGGCGTTGACCGCAGGGTATCGCCTCACCCATTAGGGTAGGACTCTATGTGACCTGGTCAGTGTAACGGTCCTCGCCACAAAAAAAGGGGGCCATGGTCGACGAGTTTGGTACGACATTTGGGTCGCCTGCATACTGGGATGCACGGAATATCAACTAGCTGGACAGCAACTGGTTGGACAATTGTTGGACAAACAGCAACGTTGTTTGTCCAACAATTCTAGACGAAATCGGTATTATTTCATTCCAAACAAGATATTATCTGAGTAATGATGTCTTCTTCCAAACAAAACCGCGGATATTTGTGCTGATGGGTGAACAGAATCTTAAGTTTTTGCAGGGAACTAAACCGTATGAAGCCAGCTAGCAATGGCGCTAGCAGAAATTCCACCCATTACTGCAGATGTGGGTAGGAAACTCTCCCTTACTACTGTTGTGATTAGGTCACTCTCAAATTACTGCTGACATGGGTAGGTCACTCACATTACTGATGACGTGGGTAGGTCACTCAAATTACTGCTGACGTGGGATTGGTCACTCAAATTACTGCTGACGAGGGAAGGTCACTATCACATTACTACTGAAGTAGGTAGGTCACTCTCATCTCACAGCTGATGTGGGTAGGTCACTCTCACATTACTGCAGATGAAGATATGTCATTCCAATATTACTGCTTATGTGGGCAGGTTTCTGCTGTTGTACTCACCTAGTTGTGTTTGCGGGGGCTAAGCTCTGACTCTTTGGTCCCGCCTCTCAACTGTCAATCAACTGATGTAAAGGTTCCTGAGCCTATTGGACTCTATCATATCTATATTTGAAACTGTGTATGGAGTCAGCCTCCAGTGAGGCTGACTCTCCAGTTGTGAGAAGGTCATTATCACGTTACTTCTGACGTGGGATGGCCACTCTCACATTTCTGTTGATGTGATTAGGACACTCACATAACTCCTGACGTTGGTAGGTCACTCCCATATTAATTCTGAAGTGTTAAGGTCACTCTCACTTTACTGCTGATCTGGTAAGGTCACTCTCAAATTACTGATAATGAAGGAAGGTCACTCTCACATTAATGCTGATGTGGGTAGGTCATTTGCACATTACTGCTGACTTGGCTAGGTCACTCTTATATTGCTGCTGAAGTGGGTAGGTCACTCTAACATTACTGTTGATGTGCGTAGGTCACTCTCACAATACTGATGATGTGGGTAGGTCACTCTCACATTACTGTTGACGTGGGTAGGTCACTCTCACATTACTGCTGAATTGGGTAGGTCACACTCACATTACTGCTGACATGGGTAGGTCAATCTCACATTACTGCTGACTTGGGTAGGTCACTCTCACATTACTGCATATATGGGTACGTCAATCTCACATTACTGCTGACATGCGTAGGTCACTCTCACATTACTGCTGACTTGGGTAGGTCACTCTCACATTACTGCTGACTTGGGTAGGTCACTCTCACATTACTGCTGACTTGGATAGTTCACTCTCACACGACTGCTGACGTGGGTAGGTCACTCCTCACATTACTGTTGATTTGGGTAGGTCACTTTCACATTACTTGTGACGTGGGTAAGTCACTCTCACATTACTGCAGACGTGGGTAGGACACTCTCACATTACTGTTGATGTGGGTAGGTCACTCTCACATAAATACTGACGTTGGTAGGTCACTCTCACATTACTGCTGACGTAGGTAGGTCACTCTCATATTAGTGTTGATATGGGTAGGTCACTCTTACATTACTGTCGAAGTGGGTAGGTCACTCTCACATTACTGCTGACGTGGGTAGGTCACTCTCACATTAATGTTGATGTGAGTAGGTCACTCTCACAATACTATTGATGTGGGTAGGTCAGTCTCACATTACTGCTGACGTGGGTAGGTCACTCTCACATTCATGCTGATGTGGGTAGGTCACTCTCACATTACTGTTGATGTGGGTAGATCACTCTCACATTACTGCTGACTTGGGTACGTCACCCTCACATTACTGATGACGTGGGTAGGTCACTTTCACATTACTGCTGACTTAGGTACGTCACTCGCACTTTACTGCTGATGTGGGAAGGTCACTCTCACCTTACTGCTGACATGGGGAGGTCACTCACATTACTTTTGATTTGGGTGGGTCACTCTCACATTACTACAGACGTGGGTAGGTCACTCTTACATTACTGTTGATGTAGGAAGGTCACTCTCACATTACTGCTGACGTGGAAAGGTCACTCTCACATTACTGTTGACGTGGGTAGGTCACTTTCACATTACTGCTGACGTGGGTAGGTCACTCTCCCATTACTGCTGACGTGAGTAGGTCACTTTCACATTACGGCTGACGTGGATAGGTCACTTTCACACAACTACTGAGGTGAACAGGTCACTTTAACATCACTACTGAGGTCGAGCAGGTCACTAACATCACTACTGAGGCGGGCAGGTCACTCTCACATCACTACTCAGGCGAGCAGGTCACTCTCACATCACTACTGAATCAGGCAGGTCACTCTCACAACACTAATGTGGCAGGCAGGTCACTCTCACATCACTAACTAGGCGAGCAGGTCACTCTAACATTACTGTTTATGTGGGATGGTCACTCTCACATTACTGCTGACGTGGGTGGGTCACTCTCACATTGATGTTTACGTGGGTAGGTCACTCTCACATTACTGCTGACGTGGGTAGGTCACCAACATTACTGGTGACGTAGGTGGGCCACTCTCACATTAGTGCTGATGTGGGTAGGTCACTTACACATTATTGCTGATGTGGGTAGGTCACTCTCACATTACTGCTGACGATGGTAGGTCACTCTCATATTACTGCTGACGTGGGTAGGTCACTCTCACATTACTGTTTATGTGGGTAGGTTACTCTCACATTACTGCCGATAGGTAAGTCACTCTCACATTACTGCTGAAGTGGGTAGGTCACTCTCACATAACTGCTGACTTGGGTAGGTCACTCTCAAAATACTACAGACATGGTTAGGTCACTCTCACATTACTGCTTACTTGGTTAGGTCACTCTCACATTACTGCTGACTTGAGTAGGTAACTCTCACCTAACTGCTGATGCCGGTAGGTCACTTAAACCTTACTGCTGACGTGGGCAGGTCACTCTCACATTACTGATGACGTGAGTACGTAACTTTCGCAATGCTGGTGATTTGGTTAGGTCACTCTCACATTACTGCTGAGTTGCGTAGGTCACTCTCACACTACTGATGGTGTGGGTAGATCACTCTGAAATTACTGCTGATGACAGTAGTTCACTCTCACATTACTGCTGACGTGCGTAGGTCACTCTCACATTAATGTTGGTGTGGGTAGATCACTCTGAAATTATTGCTGATGACAGTAGTTCACTCTCACATTACTGCTGACGTGCGTAGGTCACTCTCACATTACTGTTTGTGTGGGTAAGTGACTCTCAAATTACTGCTGATGTGGGTAGGTCACTCTCACATTACTGTTTGTGTGGGTAGGTCACTCTCACATTCCTGCTGATGTGGGTAGGTCACTCTCACATTACTGTTGATGTGGGTAGATCACTCTCACATAACAGCTGACGGAGGTAGGTCACTTTCACATTACTGCTGACTTAGGTACGTCACTCGCACATTACTGCTGATGTGGGAAGGTCACTCTCACCTTACTGCTGACGTGCATAGGTCACTCTCACATTACTGTTGATGTGGGTAGGTCACTCTCACATTACAGCTGACGGAGGTAGGTCACTCTCACATTACTCTTGATGTGAGTAGGTCACTCTCACATTACTGCTGACGTGGGAAGGTCACTCTCACATTACAGCTGAGTTGGGTAGGACACTCTCGCATTACTGCTGACATGGGTAGGTCACTCACACATTACTGTTGATGTGGGTAGGTTACTCTCACATTACTGCTGATTGGTAAGTCACTCTTACATTACTGCTGACGTGGGTAGGTCAATCTCACATTACTTCTGACTTGGGTAGGTCACTCTCACATTATTGCATACATGGTTAGGTCACTCTTAGATTACTGCTGACTTGGTTAAGTCTCTCTCACATTACTGCTGACTTAGGTAGGTCACTCTCACATTACTGCTGTTGTGGGTAGGTCACTCTCAACTTACTGCTGACGTTGACACGTCACTCTCACATTACTGATGACGTGGGTAGGTCACTTTCACATTGCTGGTGACTTGGTTAGGTCACTCTCACATTACTGCTGAGTTGAGTACATCACTCTCACACTACTGATGGTGTGGATAGGTCACTCTCACATTACTTCTGATATGGGTAGGTAACTCTCACATTACTGCTGACATGGGTAGGTCACTCCCACATCACTGCTGACGTGGGTAGATCACTAACGTTAATGCTGAAGTGGGTAGGTCACTCTCACATTACTGCTGAGTTGGGTACGTCACTCTCACATTACTGCTGACATGGGTAGGTAACTCTCACATTACTGCTGACGTGGATAGCACATTATCACATTACTGCTAAAGTGGATATGTTACTCTCACGTTACTGCTGACGTGGATAGGTCACTCTCATAGTACTGCTTACATGGGAAGGTCACTTTCACATTACTGCTTACGTGGGTAGGTCACTCTCATATTACTGTTGACGTGGGTAGGTCACTCTCACATTACTGATGACGTGGGTAGGTCACTCTCACATTACTGCTGACTTGGGCAGGTCACTCTCACATTACTGCATATATGGGTAGGTCGCTATCACATTACTGCTGACGTGGGTAGGTTACTCACATTATTGCAGACTTGGGTAGGTGACCCCTCACATTACTGATGACGTGGGTAGGTCACTCTCACATTACTGGTGACTTGGGTAGGTCACTTTCACATTACTGCATATATGGGTTGGTCACTCTCACATTACTGCTGACGTGGGTAGGTTACTCACATTATTCCAGACGTGGGCAGGTCACTCTCACATTACTGATGACGTGGGTAGGTCACTCTCACATTAATGATGAGGTGGGTAGGTCACTCTCTCAATATTGCTGACTTGGGTAGGTCACTCTCACATTACTGATGAAGTGGGTAGGTCACTTTCACATTTCTGCTGACTTGGGTACGTCACTCGCACATTACTGCTGACTTGCGTAGGTCACTCTCACATTACTGCTGACGTAGGTAGGTCACTCTCACATTACTGCGGACGTGGATAGATAACTCTCACATTAATGCTGACGTGGGTAGGTCTCTTTCACATTACTCCTGACATGGATAGATTACTTTCACATAACCATTGAGGCGAGCA
>WNGS01166879.1:0-12175 GCA_020271785.1 Procambarus virginalis | reverse complement strand
GGTCACTTTAACATCACTACTGAGGTCGTGCAGGTCACTCACATCATTACTTAGGCGGGCAGGTCACTCTCACATCACTACTCAGGCGAGCAGGTCACTCTCACATCACTACTGATTCGGGCATGTCACTTTCACATCACTACTGAGGTGGGCAGGTCACTCTCAGATCACTACTGAGGCGAGCAGGTCACTCCCATATCACTACTGAGTCAGGCTGGTCACTCTCACATCACTACTGAGTCAGGTAGGTCACTCTCACATCACTACTGAGACGGGCAGGTCGCTCTAACTTTACTGTTTATGTGGGTTGGTCACTCTTACATTACTGCTGACGTGGGTAGGTCACTTATATTATTGCAGATGTGGGTAGGTCACTCTCACATTACTGATGACGTGGGTAGGTCACTCTCACATTTCTGTTAATGTGGGTAGGTCAGTCTCACATTACTGGTGACCTTGGTAGGTCACTCTCACATTACAGCTGAAGTGGGTAGGTCACTCTCCCATTACTGTTCATGTGGGTTGATCACTCTCACATTACTGTTAATGTGGATAGGTCATTGTCACAATAGTGTTGATGTGGGTAGGTCACTCTCACATTACTGTTCACGTGGGTAGGTTACTCTCACATAACTGTTGATGTGGGTAGGTCTCTCTCACATTTCTGTTGACGTGGGTAGGTCACTGTCAAATTACTGCTGACATGGGTATGTCACTCCCGTATCACTGCTGACGTGGGTAGGTCACTAACATTACTGCTGACGTGGGTAGGTCACTCACATTACTGCTGATGGGGATAGGTCACTCTGATATTACTGCTGATATGTATAGGTCACTCTCACATTACTGCTGACATTGTGGTAAAAACTCCAGGCAGTATATCTCCTTTAAATTGACTTTAATAAAATATAGTTTATCTTATTTTTCTTAGTAAGTAAGAATTGAGTGGACTGTATGTACTTGTTAAAACTGCCTGAAATTAATCTTACACAAATTGGGGGGACAATTTGTAGCTTAAACCACTTTGTAATGGCTCCTTCTTAAACTACAAATTGTTTACCTAAGTTTTATTTATTGTAATATTTTATCATACCACATATGGTGGTCTAATCTACTATTATTTCAATAATTATTTCTAATTATGAATACTACTACTACAATATAACAAAGGGTCTTAGCTGGACTTGTTGTATTGGCCCTGCTAAGGCTGTGTCATGGTAGCATCAAATGGGTGTGGCCCTGTGCCTCATGGTGGCACATAATGGCGGCTGTGGGAGGCCTACAAGGCTGGCATACAGCTAGGTACAATATGTTTATAGTTCAACACTCTGCTCAGCTACTTGCTGCTCCAAGTCACAATTTACCTGTTTGGGATGCAAAGAATTAGTTCATTTCCCTAAACATATCAATACAGGTATAACATGGTATGTGAGGTCTGTAAAATGGAGTACACGTACATGGTGTAGGTGTTGTTCATATTTTGTAACCGACTTATCTTTGTTATTAACCAGTGCACTAGAATAATAATCAAATACTTGGTAAGACGGATACTGGAGTACTGTTATTTGTAGTAGTGGTGTTGATATGGCAGTGTCTTAAGGTAGAGTAGGTCTATCCTATGCGGCCATTAACACAACACACACGAGCCTCAATTGTTATTGTTTTCGTGTACGTGCTAGCGTCCGAGAGAGACGCCGAGCCTCCCTTGTTGTTCCAATATTTTGGTTCCACTTCTAAGTTAAATTTACGTTAACAAGAGAGTCAAGCTATATTTTGGTGTTAATAATTATATTCAGTCTTATTGAACACTTTTTTATTCAATTTAGACATTAAACTGTTGTATGAACAGTATTTTAATAATGTAAATACTGCGGCGACGTCGATGACGTCACGGAGTCTCCCATTCTCTAATTTTAAGAGGATACTGACTAAGGAAGACTATACTATTTGTGTTTGTGTGTCGGTTTCCCGACAGACATAGGTAGGTAACTCTCACATTACTGCTGAGGTGGATAGGTCATTCTCACGTTACTGCTAAAGTGGATAGGTTACTCTTACATTACTGCTGACGTGGGTAGGTCACTCTCACATTACTGCTGACTTGGGTAGGTCACTCTCACATTACTGCTGACATGGGTAGGTCCCTCTTACATTACTGTTCATGTGGGAAGGTCACTCCCACATTACTGTTGATGTGGGAAGGTCACTCTCACATTACTGTTGATGTGGGTAGGTTATTCTCACATTGCTGATGACTTGGGAAGGTCACTCTCACATTACTGCTGACTTGGATAGTTCACTCTCACGATCACTTTATTCTTCTCCTTCAGAATTATAATGCTGCTTTAATTTGAGTTTACATTGTTGAGCTGCAGTCCTTTGGGGACGTATGTCCCGTACTGGCGTATCGGATGCTGTAAGTCGTGGCACGTCTTCGTTCCTGGCCAGTTCTAAAGGAACTAATTTCTCTAAAGTTTTGAGAGTAGTGTTGCCTCGGCATTTTACTTTCACTATTCTCAAGATGCCCTGGCTGTCTGGATGAACAGAGACTATTTGACCTATAGGCCACTCTGAGCGTGGTCCATCACTACCCACCAGAACTATGTCACCAGGGTTCAAGTTAATTCTGTTGTAGGGGTTGTTTGCCCCGTAATGATACTCTCTCAGAGCTGTAAGGTATTCTCGAGTCCATACGTCATTCCACCGACTTATCACCCTTGATAGATGTTTGAAACGTTGAACCAAATCACTCTCTTGGACATATGAAGGATCCTCTGGTTCCTCGTCCGTAAGGGACACAAGTGTTTTGAGAGGTCTACCATACATCAAATGAGCTGGACTTAATGGTTCACGCTGCAAAACATCATCAGAGAGGTAGGTAAGTGGTCGGTTATTGACTCGTGCTTCTATCTCTATGACTACTGTTTGAAGCTCCTGCAGGTCAATCTTTTGGCGGTGTAGGGTTTTCCGTAGAGAACGTTTTACCGTACCAACCATGCGTTCATAGAAGCCTCCGTGCCATGGTGCTCTGGGAGGTATGAATTTCCAATGGCACTGCCGTTGATTTAGGGCTGTGCGTACCTTTGGGTGTGTCCAGATTTTCCTCAGACATGCTTCTCCTGCCACTAAGTTGGACCCATTGTCTGAGATCATTAACTTAGGACAGGATCTACGTGAAGCAAACCTGCGAAAAGCCTGTAAGAATGCTTCGGCACTCATATCGGGAGTCACTTCTAGATGGACTGCCCTTGTTGTGGCACAAGTAAAAAGACAGATGTAAGCTTTTACTGGTTTCTTGTCTTTAGTGCCTGTAAGTGTTAGTGCTCCTGTGAAATCTACTCCTGTTGTCTCAAAGGGACGAATATGTACGACTCGCTCCTTCGGAAGTGGAGGAGGGCCAGGATATGGACACACTCTGGCCTCGTATCTCCGGCAAATAACACAGGATTTGATTATTGATTTTACTGTCTGTCTACCTTGGGGTAGCCAGTACTGTTGTCTTAAGTCTGTGAGAGTATCTAATACCCCACCATGCAGAGTGCAGTATTTGTGTATATGTAACACAATTAGTTTGCTTACTATGTGGTGACGAGGGAGCAATATTGGATTTTTTGCTTCCAAATCTATGTCAGCGTGCTGTAAGCGGCCTCCGCATCTGATTATGTTATAATTGTCAGTGTCTAACCAGAGACCCAGATCATGTTGTAGCTTCTTTGGAACATTGTCAAATTCTGTCCCGAATGTGTCGATCTGAGCTCTTTTGACCCAATACCTTAGGGCATTAGGGAATTTATGCTTGATTCCTATTTTCTTTAGAAAATCAAACACTACTTGGGTGACACCTATAAGTTTGTTCAGTTCAGAGTACCGAGTAGGATCAATTACCAAAGTCCGAGGTGGTTCTGGGTTCTCAGTGGGAACAGTAACATTGGTCACAATGACTTGTGGCTTTTGTTCAGGCCACTGGTCGCTGATTAGCCACTGAGGTCCATTGAACCACATCTCTGCCTTTGTTAATTGCCGTAAAGTCAGTCCTCGGGAGAGATAGTCAGCTGGATTCTCTTTAGTGGGTACATATCTTAGTTTATACCCTGCTGACAACTCTCGTATTTCCTTAACGCGGTTACTCACGTAAGGATTCTTACTGTTATTGTTCTTAACCCACTGTAGCACTGCCTCATTATCTGACCAAACTACTGTTTCTTTAAAGTGGATGTGGCTTAAGGCCTTGATCAAATAATGAGCCAATCTTACTCCTAACAGTAAGGCTGTTAATTCCAGTTGTGGCAGTGATCTTTTCTTTAAAGGTGCCACTCTGGCCTTTGATGTGAGCAAATTGGCTTGCCCATTTGAGACCAGGTAAGCTACTGTGCCGTAAGCCTTTCCTGAGGCATCACAAAATACATGTAGCTTAATTGGTTCTTTTCCATTTACTACTGTGTTCCTAGGGAACTTGACAGACTCTAGGGTACTTAAATCTTTTACTAACCCTTGCCATTTTTCTTGTAGAGCAGGTGTTAGAAGATCATCCCAGCCTATCTTTTGTTGCCAACATTCCTGTATTATCAACTTCCCATTAATCAGTACTGGGCTTAATAGTCCTAATGGGTCGAAGGGTTTGCTGACTTGTGATAGTAATTTTCTCATTGTTAAGTTAGTGGTATCAGGCTCCACTGACTTGATTGTCAACTGATCTGTTGTCGTGTTCCATTCGACACCTAGTACCTTTGTCATCTCGGGTACCTGGTAATCGGGAAATTCAGTTGAGATCAGTTGATTTAATTTTTCATTGTTAGAGACCCAAGATTGGAGAGGCATATTGGCTCCCATTAATTCTCGATTGGCCTCATGGTATATGTCCAACAGTTTACTTTCACTGTTGGTTGTACCTTGAAAATTATCCACATACAGGTTTTTGCTAATTTCCGTCTTGTTCGGGCTATTGGACTTCTTCAAGTGCGTATCCAAGGTAGCTTGGAGCAGAAAGGGAGATGACGTGGCGCCAAAAAGGACAGAGGCAAACCGGTAAGTGATTAATTCACTGTTCGGATCGTTAGGATCCTTAATCCATAGGAACTTTGTGTAGTTCCGGTCTTCTTCTTGAAGACCTACCCTAAGGAATGCCTTGCTGATGTCGGCCGTATATGCATAAGTCCCAATACGGAACTTTAACAGCACGTCGTAAAGCCTTTGTGTTAGGCTAGGGCCAGTTTGAAGACAGTCGTTTAACGAAACACTACTCGGCCTCATTTTAGCACTGCAATTAAATACTATCCGTAATGGGGTAGTTGCAGAATTCTTCTGTACACAATGATGTGGTAAGTAGTGACCTTCCTTTGGGTTATCATTTGTAACAACTTCGATAAATTTGTCATCGAGTTGCTTCTGTATTATTTCATGGTACAACTTCAAGTTCTCAGGTTGTCTTTGTAAGCGCAACACCTGTGATCTCAATTGGTTTTGTGCCATAAAATGGTTGACGGGTAGCTGAGGGTGATTCAGCTTCCATGGTAACCTGACCCAGTATTGATTATCTCTGTATATAACTGAGTCCAGGTATTGTTTGTAAGTCCAGTCATCATCTGGGCTAGGTTGTTCAGGGACAATGCCGAGAGTTGCCAGGTCCCATAACTTGTGTACAGGGGGATCAAGCTCTTCCTCGGACATGTCTCTGAGTTGCAGTGGAGACTGGTCTCCTAGTCATGCAACCATTACTGGGTTGGCATGTTGGTGTTCTACAGGTGCGGGTTGGTTTAGCCGTAATACAGGGCCTGTTAGCAAATAGCCACCTGCAGATGGTAACACGTTCATACCGTGTTTGTATTCCTTTCCTTTGATAAACTTATGGTAGACATCTGATCCCATAAGGATTCCAATATGGAAAGGTTGTCTGATGTGATTTTATCAGCCAAATGAATTCCCTTTTTTTCTAGGAATTTGGCTGTTGTCCCCAGACCATATACATACAGATCTGTTGGGAATCTATCTACTACTAGAGCTTGTACATTTTGTTCGTAACCTCCTAATCGTACTTTGGGTTGTACTACCTTGAAGACTCGGGCTCCTGAGTCAGTCAGAAATCCTGCTATGTTTATTCGTGTCTCCTCTACAGGTGTAAGTTTCAGTGTATCTACCAACTCTTTGGATATAAAGGTCAATTGGGACCCTTGATCAAATAATCCACGTACGGTGGCTTTGTTCTCTCCATTTCTAATGATCAATCGTGCAGTAGGTAGAGCTGATTTATGTTTAGACCTTGTTGAGAAGACACTTATGTCAGGTAGCACAGTACAAAGCTGTACTGAGGTGTTAGTTCCTTCCTCCTCCTGTGGTTTGGCAGACTTTGTACTTGAATCCCCACAAAGTGCTGTATGGTGTTGACCCTTATGGCACCTATAACAGGTGCGTATTGTTGATGTGCAGCTGTCGGGATGATGTTCCCTTATACACTTGGTACATCTATGTAACTCCTTGAGTCGTTTTATGCGTGTTGCACGATCGGGGAAACGTCTGCAATTGTACATGGAATGTGATTGTTCACAGAACAGACATGGTCTCCAGACGTTAACAGTATCTTGAGGAGTCACCGATTTGGGTGACGCGTTACCTGTAGGTTTGGAGGTACCAACTGCGTATGTGCCCACACTGCCTTGTTTCCACTTTGGGGAGGGAGAAGTTGTTTTAGATTTGTTTGGAGTACTGTTTGTACTCTGTTGTTTACTATTAGTAGTAGACGAAGGTTTAGATGTCGCCTTTTCATCTGGTTTAACTCTTTCTCGTTCTATGATGGTTTGTAACCCTTTTGTAATCTCTGTTACTGTCAGAGATGACTTTCCATATAACACAAACAACTTATCTAATATATCCCTGGGTAATTTGCGTGTCATATGGACTTGGATTATCCAGTCTGATTCATCCAAGTTCACTTTGGTTTTAAGTGCCTTAAGCAAAGACTCAAGCTCCAATCTAAAGGCTTGGAGTGAGACTGCTGTATTATTTGGATGTTTAATATCTAACAGCTTCTGGGTTAAAATTCTGATAGTCCTTTCAGGTTTCTCATAGTTTTCTTTCAATAGTTGTACGGCATTGTCATAATCGTCATCTGTGTGATTCAGATTACAGACTACCTGAAACGCTTCATCCTTCAAGACACTCTGTAAATACGTAAACTTTGTCGTCTATGGTACATTGACATTAGAATCCACAGAATCGACAAATTTGCTCCAGAAATTGTCCCAACTCTCGTCCTCTGTTCCAGAAAAAGTTGGAGACTGAGGATGGTAATTTGACTTCTGGTGCTGTCTGATTCTGGGTAGTTGTAGCTGCAATATTTATATTGGCCTTATGGGAGTCTATCAAATCGTCATATTGTTGTATTTTTACAAACATTGCATCTTCATAATCAGAGTGTTCTTGGAGAATGTTGTTCATCGTATCTTCATCAATACTGGAAACGTTAAGTAAATCTTGATATTCTTTCATTTGTTGCAACACATGGTCATATTTGTTCCGTGTAAGCTTAAGATAGTTTTCCAGTGCTGCATAATTAACTGGAGTTTGATTACTCATGTCTTCACATTTGTTAATCTGCCTTGTGAGATGCCCCTTTAAGGCCTTAAGGGTTAATTTTACATTTTTGCGAGTACCCAGCAAACAATTTTAGGTTGCCACAACGTATCTGGAAAGTATTGGCAACGTTTGTTTGCACGCATTAGAAGCGTAATTTTGTGTGGATGTAAATAAGTTTCTGAAACGTTTTGCACGAAACGTTGGCTAAAAAAAATTTGAAACCTTGTGGCAACCTTAAATGTTTCATAATCGCAGTTTTTTATTGCTGTTATTTATATAAATGTAGAAATATGAAAGTATATTTCTACATTTAGTAAAATGAAACAGGGTCATAATAAAGGTTAATTCATCATTTTTACTCATATTCTTAAGAAGAGGTCGAGGAGGAAGAATTCCAGGTAATTCCAGGAATTCCAGGCCTGGTGTAGTAGCATAGTGTAGTAGCGTGGTGTAGTAGCCTGGTGTAGTGGCCTGGTGTAGTGGCCTGGAGTAGTAGCCTGGTGTAGTGGCCTGGTGTAGTGGCCTGGGGTAGTGGCCTGGTGTAGTAGCCTGGTGTAGTGGCCTGGTGTAGTGGCCTGGTGTAGTGGCCTGGTGTAGTAGCCTGGTGTAGTAGACTGGTGTAGTAGCGTAGTGTAGTGGCGTGGTGTAGTAGCGTGGTGTAGTAGCATGGTGTAGTAGCGTGGTGTAGTAGCGTGGTGTAGTGGCGTGGTGTAGTGGCGTGGTGTAGTAGCCTGGTGTAGTAGCGTGGTGTAGTAGCGTGGTGTAATAGCGTGGTGTAGTAGCGTAGTGTAGTGGCCTGGTGTAGTAGCGTGGTGTAGTAGCGTGGTGTAGTAGCGTAGTGTAGTGGCCTGGTGTAGTAGTGTGTGTAGTAGCGTGGTGTAGTAGCGTAGTGTAGTGGCCTGGTGTAGTAGCGTGGTGTAGTAGCGTGGTGTAGTAGCGTGGTGTAGTAGCGTGTAGTAGCGTGGTGTAGTGGCGTGGTGTAGTGGCGTGGTGTAGTGGCGTGGTGTAGTGGCGTGGTGTAGTAGCGTGGTGTAGTAGCGTGGTGTAGTAGCCTGGTGTAGTAGCGTGGTGTAGAAACGTGGTGTAGTAGCGTGGTGTAGTGGCGTGGTGTAGTGGCGTGGTGTAGTAGCGTGGTGTAGTAGCGTGGTGTAGTAGCGCGTGTAGTAGCCTGGTGTAGTAGCCTGGTGTAGTAGCCTGGTGTAGTAGCCTGGTGTAGTAGCGTAGTGTAGTGGCCTGGTGTAGTAGCGTGGTGTAGTAGCCTGGTGTAGTGGCCTGGTGTAGTGGCGTGGTGTAGGTGCGTTCTGTAGTGGCCTGGTGTAGTAGCGTGGTGTAGTAGCCTGGTGTAGTAGCGTAGTGTAGTGGCCTGGTGTAGTAGCGTGGTGTAGTAACCTGGTGTAGTAGCGTAGTGTAGTGGCCTGGTGTAGTAGCGTGGTGTAGTAGCGTGGTGTAGTAGCGTGGTGTAGTAGCCTGGTGTAGTAGCGTAGTGTAGTAGCCTGGTGTAGTAGCGTAGTGTAGTGGCCTGGTGTAGTAGCGTGGTGTAGTAGCGTGGTGTAGTACCTGGTGAAGTGGCCTGGTGTAGTGGCCTGGTGTAGTAGCGTGGTGTAGTAGCGTGGTGTAGTAGCCTGGTGTAGTAGCCTGGTGTAGTAGCGTGGTGTAGTAGCGTGGTGTAGTGGCCTGGTGTAGTAGCGTGGTGTAGTAGCCTGGTGTAGTGGCCTGGTGTAGTAGCGTGGTGTAGTAGCCTGGTGTAGTGGCCTGGTGTAGTAGCGTGGTGTAGTAGCGTGATGTAGTAGCGTGGTGTAGTAGCGTGGTGTAGTAACGTGGTGTAGTGGCCTGGTGTAGTGGCCTGGTGTAGTGGCCTGGTGTAGTAGCGTGGTGTAGTAGCCTGGTGTAGTGGCCAGGTGTAGTAGCGTGGTGTAGTGGCCTGGTGTAGTAGCCTGATGTAGTAGCCTGGTGTAGTAGCGTGGTGTAGTGGCGTGGTGTAGTGGCGTGGTGTAGTAGCGTGGTGTAGTAGCGTGGTGTAGTAGCCTGGTGTAGTAGCCTGGTGTAGTAGCGTGGTGTAGTAGCGTGGTGTAGAAGCGTGTGTAGTAGCGTGGTGTAGTGGCGTGGTGTAGTGGCGTGGTGTAGTAGCGTGGTGTAGTAGCGTGGTGTAGTAGCGTGGTGTAGTAGCCTGGTGTAGTAGCCTGGTGTAGTAGCCTGGTGTAGTAGCCTGGTGTAGTAGCCTGGTGTAGTGGCGTGGTGTAGGTGCGTTCTGTAGTGGCCTGGTGTAGTAGCGTGGTGTAGTAGCCTGGTGTAGTAGCGTAGTGTAGTGGCCTGGTGTAGTAGCGTGGTGTAGTAACTGGTGTAGTGGCCTGGTGTAGTGGCCTGGTGTAGTAGCGTGGTGTAGTAGCGTGGTGTAGTAGCCTGGTGTAGTGGCCTGGTGTAGTAGCATGGTGTAGTAGCGTGGTGTAGTGCCTGGTGTAGTAGCGTGGTGTAGTAGCCTGGTGTAGTAGCGTAGTGTAGTGGCCTGGTGTAGTAGCGTGGTGTAGTAACCTGGTGTAGTGGCCTGGTGTAGTGGCCTGGTGTAGTAGCGTGGTGTAGTAGCGTGGTGTAGTGCCTGGTGTAGTGCCTGGTGTAGTAGCGTGGTGTAGGCGTGGTGTAGTGGCCTGGTGTAGTAGCGTGGTGTAGTAGCCTGGTGTAGTAGCCTGGTGTAGTGGCCTGGTGTAGTAGCGTGGTGTAGTAGCCTGGTGTAGTGGCCTGGTGTAGTAGCGTGTAGTAGCGTGGTGTAGTAGCGTGGTGTAGTAACGTGGTGTAGTGGCCTGGTGTTGGCCTGGTGTAGTAGCGTGGTGTAGTAGCCTGGTGTAGTGGCCTGGTGTAGTAGCGTGGTGTAGTGGCCTGGTGTAGTAGCCTGATGTAGTAGCCTGGTGTAGTAGCGTGGTGTAGTAGCGTGGTGTAGTAGCCTGGTGTAGTAGCCTGATGTAGTAGCCTGGTGTAGTAGCCTGATGTAGTAGCCTGGTGTAGTAGCCTGATGTAGTAGCCTGGTGTAGTAGCGTGGTGTAGTAGCGTGGTGTAGTAGCGTGGTGTAGTAGCGTGGTGTAGTAGCGTGGTGTAGTAGCGTGGTGTAGTAGCCTGGTGTAGTAGCCTGGTGTAGTAGCCTGGTGTAGTAGCCTGATGTAGTAGTCTGGTGTAGTCGCGTTGTGTATTGGCCTGGTGTAGTAGCGTGGTGTAGTAGCGTGGTGTAGTAGCCTGGTGTAGTAGCCTGGTGTAGTAGCCTGGTGTAGTAGCGTGGTGTAGTAGCCTGGTGTAGTAGCCTGGTGTAGTAGCCTGGTGTAGCCTGGTGTAGTAGCCTGGTGTAGTAGCCTGATGTAGTAGCCTGGTGTAGTAGCCTGATGTAGTAGCCTGGTGTAGTAGCCTGATGTAGTAGCGTGGTGAACTAGTAGTGGTGTGGTAGTAGTGGTGTGGTAGTAGTGGTTGTGGTAGTAGTGGTGTGGTAGTAGTGGTGTGGTAGTAGTGTGTACTAGTAGTGGTGTGGTAGTAGTGGTGTGGTAGTAGTGTGGTGTAGTAGTGGTGTACTAGTAGTGGTGTTGTAGTATGTGGTGTGGTAGTATGTGTACTAGTATTGTGTGGTAGTAGTGGTGTACTAGTAGTGGTGTGGTAGTAGTGGTGTACTAGTAGTGGTGTGGTAGTAGTGGTGTACTAGTAGTGGTGTGGTAGTAGTGGTGTACTATAGTGTTGTGGTAGTAGTGGTGTGGTAGTAGTGGTGTGGTAGTAGTGGTGTACTAGTAGTGTGTGGTAGTAGTGGTGTACTAGTAGTGGTGTGGTAGTAGTGTGTACTAGTAGTGGTGTGGTAGTAGTGGTGTGTTAGTAGTGGTGTACTAGTAGTGGTGTACTAGTAGTGGGTGTGGTAGTAGTGGTGTGGTAGTAGTGGTGTACTAGTAGTGGTGTGTAGTAGTGGTGTGGTAGTAGGTGTACTAGTAGTGGTGGTGGTAGTAGTGGTGTGGTAGTAGTGGTGTGGTAGTAGTGGTGTGGTAGTAGTGGGTGTACTAGTAGTGGTGTGGTAGTAGTGGATGTACTAGTTGTGGGTGTACTATAGTGGTGTGGTAGTAGTGGTGTGGTAAAGTGGTGTGTAGTAGTGGTGTGGTATAGTGGTGTGGTAATAGTGGTGTGGTAGTAGTGGGTGTGGTAGTAGTGGTGTACTTTAGTGGTGTGGTAGTAGTGGTGTGGTAGTAGTGGTGTGGTTAGTGGTGTGGTAGTAGTGGTGTGGTAGTAGTGGTGTGGTAGTAGTGGTGTACTAGTAGTGGTGTGGTAGTATGGTGAACTAGTAGTGGTGTGGTAGTAGTGGTGTGGTAGTAGTGGTGTCGTAGTAGTGGTGGTGTAGTAGTGGTGTGGTAGTATTGGTGTGGTAGTAGTGGTGAGTGTGTGGTGTTGAGAGGGGTGTTGGGTGGTGTGGTGTTGAGAGGGGGGTGTTGGTGGTGTGGTGTTGAGAGGGAGTGTGTGGTGGTGTGGTTGGGTGGTGTGGTGTTGGGTGGTGTGGTGTTGAGAGGGTGGTGTTGGGTGGTGTGGTGTTGAGAGTGGTGTTGGGTGGTGTGGTGTTGAGAGGGTGGTGTTTGGTGGTGTGGTGTTGAGAGGG
>WNGS01166878.1:0-58882 GCA_020271785.1 Procambarus virginalis | reverse complement strand
ACATCAAGAGTAATGTTAGAAAGACCTACCTACGTCAGCAATAATGTGAGAGTGACCTACCCACGTCCGCAGTAAGGTGAGAGTTACCTACCCACATCGCAGTAATGAGAGTGACCTACCGACATCAACAGTAATATGAGAGTTTCCTACCACATCAACAGAAATTTGAGAGTGACCTACCCATGTCAGCATTAAGTGAAGGTGACCTTCCAACGTCAGTAGTAATGTGAGAGTGACCTACTTACAAACAGTATTGTGAGAGTGACCTTCCCACGTCAACAGTAATGTGAGAGTGACCCTACACATCGGCAGTAATGTGCGAGTGACATATCCACGTCAATAGTAATGTGAGAGTGACCTACCCAAGTCAGCAGAAATGTGAGAGACCTACCCATGTCTGCAGAATTGAGACAGACCTAACCAGACCAACAGTAAGTGAGAGTACCATACCCACGTCAGCAGTAATGTGAGAGTAACCTACCCACAAAACAGTAATGTGAGAGTGACCTACCTACATAAACAGTAATGAGAGTGTGACTACCCACATAAGCAGTAATATGAAAGTGACTTACCCATGTAAAAGTAATGTTAGAGTGACCTACCTAAGTCAGCAGCAAGTGAGAGTGACGCACCAAAGCCAGCAGTAATGTGAGAGTGACCTACCCACGTCCACAGAATGGTGAGAGTGACCAACCCACATCAGCAGTATTGTGAGAGTAATCTACCGACATCAGTACTAATATGAGATTGACCTACCCACATATCAACAGTAATTTGAGAGTGACCTACCATGTCAGCAGTAATGTGAAGTCACTTCCAACGTCAGTAATAATGTGAAAGTGACCTATCCTCATTGGCAGTAATGTGCGAATGACCTATCCACGTCACCAGTAATGTGAGAGTGACGTACCCACGTCAGCAGTAATGTGAGAGTGACCTACCCACATCAGCAGTAATATGAGAGTGACCTACCCAAGTCAGCAGTAATGTGAGAGTAACCTACCCATGTCTGCAGTAATGTGAGAGTGACATATCCACATCAGCAGTAATTTGAGAGTGACCTACAACCCAACATTAATGTGAGGACTGGCCTACCCACATCAGCAGTAATTTGAGAGAGATCTACCACATCAAGAGTAAAGTGAGAGTGATCTACCCACATCAGCAGTTATGTGAGAGTGACGTACCAAGTCAGCAGTAATGTAAGATGACCTACCCAAGTAAGCAGTAATGTGCGAGTGACCTACCACATCAAGAGTAAAGTGAGAGTGACCTACCTAAGTCAGCAGAATGTGAGAGTGACTACCATGTCTGCAGTAATTTGAGAGAGACAACCACACCAACAGTAATGGAGAGTACCTACCCACGTCAGCAGTAATGTGAGAGTACCTACCCACATCAACAGTAATGTGAGAGTGACCTACCTACATAAACAGTAATGTGAGTGTGTCTCCCCACATAAGCAGAAATGTGAGAGTGACCTACCCACATCAGCAGAAATGAGAGTGACTACCCAAGTCAGCAGTAATGTGAGAGTGACTACCCATGTCTGCAGTAATGTGAGAGTGTCCTATCCACATCAGCAGTAATTTGAGAGTGACCTACCCACACCAACATTAATGTGAGACTGGCCTACCACATCAGCAGTAATTTGAGAGAGACCTACCCACACCAACAGTAATGTGAGAGTGACCTACCCACGTAAGCAGTAATGTCAGAGTAACCTACCCACGTCAACAGTAATGTGAGAGTGACCTGCCTAGGTAACAAGTAGGTTAAAGTGACTACCAACATCAGTAGTAATGTGGGAGTTACCTACAAAAGTCAGCAGTAATGTGAGAGACTTAACCAAGTCACCAGTAATTTGAGAGTGACCTACCCATTGCTGCAGTAATGTGAGAGTGACCTACCCAAGTCAGCAGTAATGTGAGAGTGATTCTCCCCTCAGCAGTAATGTGAGAGTGACCTACCCACATCAACATTAATGTGAGAGTGACCTACCCACGTAACAGTAGTCTGAGAGTGACCTACCCATGTCAGCAGTAGTAGTTGAGAGTTATTACCCACATCAACAGTAATGTGAAAGGGATCTACCCACATACAGTAATGTGAGAGTGACCTACCACATCAACAGCAATGTGAGCGTGACCTACCCATCAACAGTATTTGAGAGTGACCTACGCACGTCAGCAGTAATGTGAGAGTGACCTAACCACTTCAGCAGTAGTGTGAAAGTGACCTACCCACACCAACAATAATGTGAGAGTGACCTATCCACGTCAGCAGTAATGTGAGAGTGACCTACCCACATCAACAGTAATTTGAGAGTGACCCCCCACGTCAGCAGTATTGGGTGAGTGACCTACCCACGTCAGCAGTAATGTGAAAAAACCTAACCACATCAACAGTAATATGAGAGTGACCTACCCACATCAACAGTAATGTGGGAGTGACCTACCCATGTAAGCAGTATTGTGAAAGTGACCTACCCATGTAAGCAGTAATGTGAGAATGACCTATCCACGTCAGCAATAATGTCAGAGAGACTACCCACATCAACGAATTTGAAAGTGTCCTACCCACGTCAGCAGTTATGTGACAGTGACCTATCACTTCAGCAGTAATGTGAGAGTTACTTATCCACGTCAGCAGTAATGTGAGAGTGACCTACCCACGTCAGCAGTAATGTGAGAGTGACCTACCAACGTCTGTCGTAATGTGAGACGACCTACCAACACCAGCAGTAATGTGAGCTTACCTACCCACGTCAGCAGTAATGTGTGAGTGACCTATCCACGTCAGCAGTAATGTAAAAGTAACCTACCCACGTCAACAGTAATGTTAAAGTGATCTACCCACGTGAGCAGTATGTGAGAGTGACCTACCCACGTCAGCAGTAATGTGAGAGTGACCTATCCACGTCAGCAGTATGTTAGAGTGACCTACCCAAGTCAGCAGTAATGTGAGAATGACCTNTCACCTCTATACAACTCCATTTCTTCTCCTTCAACTCTTCTTTGTTCCCTGAAAGTTTCTCCGAGCCTGTACTACATCCAACAGCACTCGATCGTACATGTCGCTTTACCTCTCCTAGAGTGCTCCTAAGCATCTCTCCACACATACTGTCTCTTCTCTTCCTTTTCTCGGCTATCATTCTTCTTCACTATCTCTCCTCCGCGTTTTCTGTGAAACATGTCAACTCCTGACATCTCAAACAACTTAACTCTACTATCCAAATGCCTCTGTGCTCGTGGACAACTTGACGCTCTACTCCCGTCCTCAGTATGTCCACATCCTTCCTCACTTCTGCTCAGCACAGTTGCATTCACCTTCCGACCCTTAGTTTCAGCAGGCTGGGGTCTACTCAGGTTCGCTCTCTTCACATGATTTTTCTTTGGCTGGGCCATCTTCACTTTTGGCCTCACCGAGACTTCATCTTCCTGAGCTGGACCTTCATCAAACAGCCACGCTATATCTACGTCGATATCTTCTACCGGCTGAATAGACACTGTCTCATCTTCTCCAGCGTCTTCCTCGTCGGCCACCTCTGTCTTCATCACTACCGAGACAGGGTACTCAATGGCTTGGCGGTCTCCTGACTCATCTCCTCGGATGTCAGTCAGGTTCACACTCTCAGGTGTCCCACCCGTGCCGTGGCCTTCTGGGCACTCCTCTGGCACAGTCTCCGCTATGACTCTTGGCAACACCTTTGTCCCGCCCAAGTCATTCCCCAGGATCATTTGGACTCCTGGAACAGGTATGTCGGGGCACACTCCCAACATCACCTCCGCCGACACATATTCCGACCTTAGCTGGACAGTACAAACGGGCATGTCACTCTCAGACAATAACCCATATACTTTCATCTTTCTCCTGCCAGCTAACCGTCGATCATTCCCAATCAGGCTTCTCGCAATCACGCTCTGATTAGCTCCGGTATCTCTTAAGATACCAACTTCTACCTCAGGTTGGCCTCCTATACTGATCCAACCTTTACTTATGAACGGCCTATACCTCTCGTTCACTAAGTTCACCATCTGTGGTTTGTCTCGGAACACATTAGTATATTTACTTCGGGGGTCACACATGGCCAGGGTCACAATTCTCTTGCCCTGCCGACAATCTCGCATCACGTGACCCAATCCGTTACAGTTGTAACATCGCACCTGGGAAAAGTATCTTCTATATGTACCAGAGTGGTTCTGACTCTGTCCACTCGCATGAGAGTTCCTCGGGCCAGGTACACTACTTGCACTCTGTGGGGCTTTACTGGACTCTTGATTTCCTGGATAATGATTTGTCTCTCGTTTAGCTCCTTCATCTTCACTTTCAGACGAAGTGCGCGACCTACTCTTCTGAGTTTTAGGGTACTTACGTTTATCTGCCCATTTATCAAAATTCTTCTCACCCCAGACTCTTCTGGGTCTTTCGTAATTTCTTCCTCCCCAGGCTCCACTGGATCTGCCATTGCTGCGTCTCACCTCATTCTTCACTCTGTTCTCCCTCAAGCTCTTATATGCTTCCGTAATCATATCCGCCCTATCTGCGGCATCTCTCACCTCCTTTATCCCTGCTTCTTGGATCTTGAACTTTGTTTCGGGATGCATCATCTCCAAGAACTTCTCCATGACCATCAATTGCTTCAGGTCAGCGTAAGATCCAACTCCAGCAGCTTCAATCCACTTCTGGAATCGTCTCTCCAGATCCCTTGCTGTCTCAGCAAACGTACATGCTCCAACTTTGATCATCTCTCTGAAACGCTTCCTATAAGCTTCTGGGGTTAACTGGAACGAGCGCAATATGCTGCTCTTTACTGTGGCATAATCCTGGCACTCTTCTAGAGACAATTGGGTGTAAGCCTCTCTGGCTGCACCGGTCAATCTTAACTGGACCAGCTGGGCCCATTCCTCCTGTGGCCATTCCTTGATGCTGGCCACCTTCTCAAAGTGCTCGAAAAAGCTCTCTGCCTCTTCTGGAACAAACAAGGGAATGTCCTTCTCCCTAACCCTAACATCTGGTGAGCGTGATACCTGGGTGGTGCTCTCTGGCAACCCATGTTCGATCCTTTGCTCAGCCAAGGTTCTATTCGCTTCTATTTGCATTTGTTTTGTTCTCTCTTTTTCTTTTCCACCTCTAGTCTTGCTTTCTCTTTTCTTTCTCCTGTTCCAACTCCAGTTCCCTTACTCTGGTTTTCTCTTTTTCTACTTCCAGCCTGGTTTTCTCTTTTTCTTTCTCGGCTTCATTTTTCATCTGGAGTTCTAATTTCATCTTTTCCAGCTGGAACTGCCTCTCCTCACGCTGCATCTGGAGCTCTAACTGGAATCTCTCCAAAACTCCTATTGCGGCTACTCCTGCTACTGCGGCTACTCCTGCTGCTCCTACTAGATCCCTGGGATCTCACTTCATCCTGTCCATCATCCTCCTTTCCACTTTCAGCTCCTCTCTGGGCTCCTAGCTCTGCCGCTTCGCTTTTGGCTCTTAACTGCCTAAGGATCTCATCCTTCATCCCAGCCACTTTAGATGCTTTCAACCTAAAGCCACACTTTTCTGCTATCTGTTTTAATTGATCCCTCGTGCAACCTTCCAAGTCCTCAGGCTTGCCTGATTCCACAAATGCTTGCACCTTATCCATCTTGTCCTGTGAGTCTTCCCAAGAGAGAGAATATACACCTGCGGTCACACAGTTTATCTATTTCAGCAAGGGTGTACAAATCCACTCTTGGACAGGGTGTGGGTGTGTCAGTTCACTATCCCGGACAGGCCCCCAATTTTGTCGCGGTGGTGGATTTGGTGGTGTTACCGCTGACGGACCACCCAACCCACAACTCGACAAATGCTCATATTTCACTAGGAGATCACACTAGGCACTTCTGGCTCTTGGAGAGGGGCTCAACGTCACACGTTTAGGGGATGCGGCTCCAACACGCAGCCTTGTTGTCACGTGCACACACCCACTCGAGCCGCTGTGACTCCCCACTCTCTCCTTATGGAATATGACCTCCTCAATCCCCTTTATCTTCCTAGACTTCTGTCTTACCCTGTCCACAGCAGTGGTTCCTGTTTCTTGCTCTCTCTCTCTCCTTCTTTACTATTTCCTGGGAAGCCTCACTGGGACAAGTGCAAACACCAGCAAATTTGAATACATTTACTGGACGAAGTACATAACAATACACGCATACATATAATAATAATGATGAATCCTATACTCTGTACTATTATAATCAGGTTGCACTCCAACACCATCAGAACTCTATCCTCAGCTTGCTAAGTGGTATCCTATCTCTTGGTATTATCAACCTCCTCAAGTAGATTAAGTCTTACAATATAATGTCACACTACCATCAAGAGAATGTATACATATATATATACCTATAAACACATATAAGGCAAATCAGCATTTGAAAGCAATAACATACATATATATATCAGTATAAATGATCCGTGCCACACAACGAATCAATCGACCATTCTATCAGTCTTAGAATACATATATATCTGTAGGTACTCCTGCCTACGTCTGTAACTCTAAACTTCAATATACACTTCTTGGCACATAAATAGCAAACGATCACTCACCTCTCACTGCGTCGTTCACGCTAATGACAAACACTCTCACCTCCATACAAGTGATCAGTTAGAACTATTTCACTACCCTGACAACTTCAGGTTCCTCAGGGCTTAAACACCAGGATCCTCTGCAGCTCCTCCAGGCTGCTACCATGAAGATTCCTTGAACAACTATGGTGCTTCCCTACTCCTATTAGGATCATCCACAGCTCTCCTGGCTGCTGCACCATAAAGTTTCCTCGAATAACTGTGGCACTTCACCACCTCTGCAGAAGCACGTGACACTCCTCCTCACTGCTTCTTCATAGCTCGGGGTCCTCTCCTCCCCTGCCTTGGAGTCTCATCAACCACTCCCTCTGTGCTGGCTTCCAAGTCCTCAGCAACTTCTTCCCCAAAGACAAACCTGCAACCCATTTGCATTCCAATAAATTGTTTCCCTTTTTAACACATAAACAAAATTAATCATACAACATCTTTGTCTCCAATCTCTATCTGTCCTCTACATTTAATGAGAGTGGACTCCCCCGTGGGCGAGTCCATGCGCCACCTCGCTGGGCGAGCCTCACTCACGCTGGGAGGGGCCTCCTCCCTCAGGAGCCGGGCTCCTTCAGTTGCCCGCCAGCGCTCAGAGAAGACGGATGTCGCTCAGCGCTCCTCCCACTTCACTCTCTTATTTTAGGCTTTCTGCCATACCAAAACATTTCTAATTTGAAAATAAACATCGCTACTGTCGCTGGGCACACGACCAACTACAAGCAAACACTATGAACTGGCTTAAATCGGGCTTACCACAGATTATCTGGTCGAGGGCGCTTCTCCCTCTGACAACGTCTGACCAGGGCGCTTGTCACAGCCCACAAAACTGTCTCTGGGCGGCTTAATACTCTCTCCTCGCCGTCCAGGACTTGAGACCACACGTCCTCAGCTCGACTCAACAGCTGGAACGTCTGCACCTTCTCTTCTCTTGGAGATAATATCGCTAGGGGTCCCTTCTGGCGGGAGCTCGACGAAGCGCGGCCTCTCCCCTGCGATGTCTGGCCTCAAGTGAGGTCATCGCCATCCACAAGCGAGCCTCACGCCCCCAGTAACTTGTCCACATCTTCCAACAAGTCATTTATCTGTTTTCTAGTCCATTGCCCATAATCTCAAACTTTTATATAAATGCAACACACTATTTTACATCTGTGTTATCGCCTCTATAATTTCTGGACCTTCCAGTTAGGTCAGGCTTGCTGAATAACTCTCAAAGGGTGAGACTCGTTTCTCCTGCAGGCTGAGATCATAACACCTACCAACGTCATCAATTATGTGAGAGTGACCTACGCACGTCAGCAGTAATGTGAGATTAACCTATCCACATCAAGAGTAATGTTAGAAAGACCTACCTACGTCAGCAGTAATGTGAGAGTGACCTACCCACGTCCGCAGTAAGGTGAGAGTTACCTACCCACATCAGCAGTAGCATTAATGTGAAGGTGACCTTCCAACGTCAGTAGTAATGTGAGAGTGACCTACTTACACCAACATTATTGTGAGAGTGACCTTCCCACATCAACAGTAATGTGAGAGTGACCTATCCACATCGGCAGTAATGTGCGAGTGACATATCCACGTCAATAGTAATGTGAGAGTGACGTACCCACATCAGCAGTAATGTGAGAGTGACCTACCTAAGTCATCAGAAATGTGAGAGTGACGTACCCATGTCTGCAGTAATTTGAGACAGACCTAACCACACCAACAGTAATGTGAGAGTAACCTACCCACGTCAGCAGTAATGTGAGAGTAACCTACCCACATCAACAGTAATTTGAGAGTGACCTACCTACATAAACATTAATGTAAGAGTGTCCTACCCACATAAGCAGTAATATGAAAGTGACTTACCCATGTAAACAGTAATGTTAGAGTGACTTACCCACGTCTGCAGAAATGTGAGAGTAACCTACCCACATCAAGAGTAATGTTAGAGTGACCTACCTAAGATAGCAGCAAAGTGAGAGTGACGCACCAAAGCCAGCAGTAATGTGAGAGTGACCTACCCACGTCCACAGAATGGTGAGAGTGACCAACCCACATCAGCAGTATTGTGAGAGTAATCTACCGACATCAGTACTAATATGAGAGTGACCTACCCACATCAACAGTAATTTGAAAGTGACCTACCCATGTCAGCAGTAATGTGAGAGTGACCTTCCAACGTCAGTAATAATGTGAGAGTGACCTATCCTCATTGGAAGTAATGTGCGAATGACCTATCCACGTCACCAGTAATGTGAGAGTGACGTACCCACGTCAGCAGTAACGTGAGAGTGACCTACCCACATCAGCAGTAATATGAGAGTGACCTACTCATGTAAGCAGTAATGTGAGAGTAACCTACCCATGTCTGCAGTAATGTGAGAGTGACATATCCACATCAGCAGTAATTTGAGAGTGACCTACCCACACCAACATTAATGTGAGACTGGCCTACCCACATCAGCAGTAATTTGAGAGAGACCTACCCACATCAAGAGTAAAGTGAGAGTGATCTACCCACATCAGCAGTTATGTGAGAGTGACGTACCCAAGTCAGCAGTAATGTAAGAGTGACCTACCCAAGTAAGCAGTAATGTGCGAGTGACCTACCCACATCAAGAGTAAAGTGAGAGTGACCTACCTAAGTCAGCAGAAATGTGAGAGTGACCTACCCATGTCTGCAGTAACTTGAGAGAGACCTAACCACACCAACAGTAATGTGAGAGTAACCTACCCACATCAACAGTAATGTGAGAGTGACCTACCTACATAAACAGTAATGTGAGTGTGTCCTACCCACATAAGCAGAAATGTGAGAGTGACCTACCCACATCAGCAGTAATGTGAGAGTGACCTACCCATGTCTGCAGTAATGTGAGAGTGTCCTATCCACATCAGCAGTAATTTGAGAGTGACCTACCCACACCAACATTAATGTGAGACTGGCCTACCCACATCAGCAGTAATTTGAGAGAGACCTACCCACACCAACAGTAATGTGAGAGTGACCTACCCACGTAAGTAGTAATGTCAGAGTAACCTACCCACGTCAGCAGTAATGTGAGAGTGACCTGCCTAGGTCACCAGTAAGGTTAAAGTGACCTACCAACATCAGTAGTAATGTGGGAGTTACCTACAAAAGTCAGCAGTAATGTGAGAGAGACTTAACCAAGTCACCAGTAATTTGAGAGTGACCTACCCATTGCTGCAGTAATGTGAGAGTGACCTACCCAAGTCAGCAGTAATGTGAGAGTGATTCTCCCACGTCAGCAGTAATGTGAGAGTGACCTACCCACATCAACATTAATGTGAGAGTGACCTACCCACGTTAACAGTAGTCTGAGAGTGACCTACCCATGTCAGCAGTAGTCTGAGAGTTATCTACCCACATCAACAGTAATGTGAGAGTGACCTACCCACATCAACAGCAATGTGAGCGTGACCTACCCACATCAACAGTAATTTGAGAGTGACCTACGCACGTCAGCAGTAATGTGAGAGTGACCTAACCACATCAGCAGTAGTGTGAAAGTGACCTACCCACACCAACAATAATGTGAGAGTGACCTATCCACGTCAGCAGTAATGTGAGAGTGACCTACCCACATTAACAGTAATTTGAGAGTGACCACCCCCACGTCAGCAGCATTGTGAGAGTGACCTACCCACGTCAGCAGTAATGTGAAAATAACCTAACCACATCAACAGTAATATGAGAGTGACCTACCCACATCAACAGTAATGTGAAAATAACCTAACCACATCAACAGTAATATGAGAGTGACCTACCCACATCAACAGTAATGTGGGAGTGACCTACCCACGTAAGCAGTATTGTGAAAGTGACCTACCCATGTAAGCAGTAATGTGAGAATGACCTATCCACGTCAGCAATAATGTCAGAGAGACCTACCCACATCAACAGGAATTTGAAAGTGTCCTACCCACGTCAGCAGTTATGTGACAGTGACCTATCCACTTCAGCAGTAATGGGAGAGTTACTTATCCACGTCAGCAGTAATGTGAGAGTGACCTACCCACGTCAGCAGTAATGTGAGAGTGACCTACCAACGTCAGTCGTAATGTGAGACAGACCTACCAACACCAGCAGTAATGTGAGCTTGACCTACCCACGTCAGCAGTAATGTGCGAGTGACCTATCCACGTCAGCAGTAATGTAAAAGTAACCTACCCACGTCAACAGTAATGTTAAAGTGATCTACCCACGTGAGCAGTTATGTGAGAGTGACCTATCCACGTCAGCAGTAATGTGAGAGTTACTTATCCACGTCAGCAGTAATATGAGAGTGACCTACCCACGTCAGCAGTAATGTGAGAGTGACCTATGCACGTCAGCAGTAGTGTTAGAGTGACCTACCCAAGTCAGCAGTAATGTGTGAATGACCTTCTCACGTCAGCACTAATGTGAAAGTGACCTATCCACATCAACAGTAATGTGAGAGTGACCTACCCACGTTAGCAGTGGTCTGAGAGTGACCTATCCATTTCATCAGTAATATGTGAGTTATCTACCCACATTTGCAGTAATGTGAAAGGGACCTACCCACATCAACAGTAATGTGAGAGTTTCCTACCCACATCAAAAGCAATGTGAGAGTGACCTACCCACGCAAGCAATAATGAGAGAGTGACCTACCCACGTCAGCACTGATGTGAGAGTGACCTACCCAAGTCAGCAGTAATGTGAGAGTGACCTACCAACGTCAGTAGTTTTGTGAGAGTGACCTACCCACATCAACAGTAATGTGAGAGTGACCTACCCACTTCTGCAGTAATGTGAAAGTGACGTACCCACGTCTCAAGAAATATGAGAGTGCCCTACTCACATCAAGAGTGCAGAGAGAGTGATCTACTCACATCAGCAGTTATGTGAGAGTGACGTACCCAAGTCAGCAGTAATGTGAGAGTGACCTACCCAAGTAAGCTGTCATGTGCAAGTGACCTATCCACGTCAGCAGTAAGGTGATAGTGACCTACCCACGTCCTCAGAAAGGTGAGAGCGATCTACCCACTCCAACAGTAATGTGAGTGTGACCTACCCACGTCAGCAGTAATGTGAGAGTGACCTACCCACGCCCGTAGAAAGGTGAGAACGACCTACCCATGTCAGCAGTAATGTGAGAGTGACCTACCAACGTCAGTCGTAATGTGAGACTGACCTACCAACACCAGCAGTAATATGAGTTTGACCTACCCACGTCAGCAGTAATGTTAGAGTGATCTACCCACGTCAGCAGTTATGTGAGAGTGACCTATCCACTTCAGCAGTAATGTGAGAGTTACTTATCCACGTCAGCAGTAATGTGAGAGTGACCTACCCACGTCAGCAGTAATGTGAGAGTGACCTATCCGTGTCAGCAGTAGTGTTAGAGTGACATACCCAAGTAAGCTGTCATGTGCGAGTGACCTACCCACGTCCGCAGTAAAAGGATAGTGACCTACCCACGTCCGCAGAAAGGTGAGAGCGACCTACCCACTCCAACGGTATTGTGAGAGTGACCTACCCACGTCAGCAGTAATGTGAGAGTGACCTACCCACGACCGCAGTAAAAGGATAGTGACCTACCCACGTCAGTAGTAATGTAAGAGTGACCTACCCACGTCCGCAGTAAGGTGAGAGCGACCTACCCACGTCAGCAGTAATGTGAGAGTAACAACCCACATAAACAGTAATATGAGAGAGACCTACCCACATCAACAGGAATTTGAAAGTGACCTACCCACGTCAGCAGTAGGGTGAGAGTGACCTACCAACATCAGTTGTAATGTGAGTCTGACCTACCAACACCAGCAGTAATGTGAGCGTGACCTACGCACGTCATCAGTAATGTGAGAGTTACTTATCCACGTCATAAGTAATGTGAGAGTGACCTGCCTAGGTCACCAGTAAGGTTAAAGTGACCTACCAACATCAGTAGTAATGTGGGAGTTACCTACAAAAGTCAGCAGTAATGTGAGAGTGACTTAACCAAGTCGCCAGTAATGAGAGAGTGACCTACCCATTGCTGCAGTAATGTGAGAGTGACCTACCCAAGTCAGCAGTAATGTGAAAGTGACCTTCCCAAGTCAGCAGTAATGTGAGAGTGTCCTATAAACATCAGCAGTAATTTGAGTGACCTACCCACACCAACATTAATGTGAGACTGGCCTACCCACATCAGCAGTAATTTGAGAGAGACCTACCCACACCAACAGTAATGTGAGAGTGACCTACCCACGTAAGCAGTAATGAGGGAGAAACCTACCCACATCAAAAGTAATGTGAGAGTGACCTACCTACATAAACAGTAATGTGAGAGTGTCCTACCCACATAAGCAGTAATGTGAAAGTGACCTACCCATGTAAACAGTAATGTTATAGTGACCTACCCACGTCAGCAGAAATGTGAGAGTAACCTACCCACATCAACAGTAAAGTGAGAGTGACCTACCCACATCAACTGTAATGTGAGAGTGACCTACCCACGTTAGCAGTAACATGAAAGTTACCTATCCACGTAAGCAGTAATGTGAGAGTGACCTACCCACGTCAGCAGAAATGTGAGAGTGACCTACCAACGTCAGAAGTAATGTGAGTGTGACCTATCCACGTAAGCAGTAATGTGAGAGAGACCTACCCACGTACGCAGCAATGTCAGGGTAACCTACCCACGTCAGCAGTAATGTGAGAGTGACCTGCCTAGGTCACCAGTAAGGTTAAAGTGACCTACCAACATCAGTAGTAATGTGGGAGTTACCTACAAAAGTCAGCAGTAATGTGAGAGTGACTTAACCAAGCCATCAGTAATTTGAGAGTGACCTACCCATTGCTGCAGTAATGTGAGAGTGACCTACCCAAATCAGCTTGTACTTGTAGGCCCCGCCTAACCACTCTGCATACTCCGCTTCCACGCAGGTCTCACTCCAAGCCTGTGTCAGGTTAGGTTAGGGTCTGTAAGTTTCATTTCTTTTTGACTGTAACCTAGACCTGGTCCTCTCCCCCAGTTCGGTTGAGATGATCTACCTGCACCGCTGCTCTAACAAGGTGGTCCTTTATAGACTTACCTCGTCTCCAGGCGATCATGGGAGGGTTTTGTGGGAATTTTACCCAGGATGGATGTTCGCTGTACGTTTCCCTCATCCATGTCCATACTTCCTGGAGTTTTCTCTTAAGCTGTGCTGCAAGGCCTGGGAAGAAAAGGGTTGGAAGAATCCATCTCTTGTCTTCCACTTCTTGTGTTCTAGGTCTGAGTAGCTCTGCCCTTGTTTTTCCTCTGAGTTTCTCCTGGGCTGCATGTATTATTGTCTCTGGGTAGTCTCTGTTCCTGAACATATCCCATAGGTCATCACGCTGAGGATATAGCATCTCTTCTTTGCTGTTAATTCTCTTGAGTCTGAGTCCAAGTGAGTAGGGTAGCGACTTCTTAAGGGCTAGTGGGTGGCTCGAGTCAAATTTCAGATACGTATGAAGGTTAGTCGGTTTATAGTATGCCTTCGTATGCAGATTCCTGGTTAGCTGGTCTATATATACCGTTGTATCTAGGAAATTAATCGTGGAGTCACTGTGTTCGAGGGTAAACTTAAGGTTCTCATGAACTGTATTTGACCATGAAAAGAAACTTTCTAGGCGCGGGAAACCGTCCTCCATTATTCCGAAGATGTCGTCTATGTAACGGAAATATACCTCCGGTCCGCCCTTCCTGTGGGATCGTTTCCTCTCGAACACTACATGCACAAATATTTCAGCGATTGCCACACTGCTGGATGCTCCTATCGCTGTACCCTTGGTTTGCCGGTATGCCCGTCCTTCAAATTGCAAAAGGGTGTCTCTCATCACATGGAGGATGGCCTCCTCAAGAGTTTCTTTCGAGGGGGTCCTCCATACGCCTGCGTCTTGAAGTTCCTGTCTGATTTTTGTTCTGTTATCTGTAAAAAAAGATGCTACTACCTTTGCAGCTTCTCTCTGTGGTATGCTCGGGTAGAGCGATACCACATCCATGGAAAAAAGGCGGGCCCCTCTCGGGACGGGGCCTTTAATTTCTGCAATTTTCTTGAGGAAATCCGTCGTATCTTTGATTCTTTCCGGTAGTAGGCGTAGTAAGGGGTTCAGGAGAGCTGTGCAGATCCAGTCTACCGGCCTTGTTGGGGCCCGGCAGCCGCTTAGAACCGGTCTCCCTTGCCACGTTCCTGTTGTTTCTTCTAATGCTTTATGGATCTTTGGTAAAAGGTAGAGGTGGGGAATGATGGATTCAAAGGTTAGGAAGAAATCTCTCGCCCCTGCCTGCATGAGTCCTCCTTTCCCGTCCCCAGTCTTGTTTTCGAACAGCTTGAGGACTATCCTTTTACTCCTCGTTTGGGCGTTTCTAAGCGCATCGTCCTGGTTGTGTATCTGTTTGTAGGCTGCAGTGTCTGCTAGGTGCCTCTTCATCTCGTTCCTGTAGTTGTCCTTTCTCCAGGCGACGACAGTACCTCCCTTGTCCGCCGGCTTTATCACAATATCCGTGCGTCCTTTCAACGTTGATAGGGCGTCCCTCTCCTCCCTTGTGAGATTGCAGTTGCGTCGTCGTTCCGCACCACGCTTGAGGTCGACCTTCATTTGCTGGATTACCGGTTTAAGGCCTACTAGGTTGTAGTTTGGGCACTGGACTGGTTTGCTGGGGTGGAGGTACCTAAAAGAGAGGGAGAGTTTAGCTCTCTTAATTGCTCCCTGTGACTTACCTTGCTCCGGCCGGAGGTTGCTCCAAACTTGGTTGATACTAGTTTCCAAGTTGTTGCACAGATCCTCTATCGCATCTTCCCTCTTCTTACGCGCCGGAGGGCCTATCACGAACGTAAGTCCCTTTTCCAACAGTTTCCTCTCCTGTTCAGTAAGGGGTACCTCCGAGACAACTGTCTGTTTCAATTGTCCTCTTTTCTGCCTTAATTCCTGCCGTTTCCTGAGTTTCTCTGATCTCCACCGTTCCACCCTCTGTCTCTGTCTCTTCCTTGTTGGTCTCGGTACGTGCTGTTCCAGCGCTTGGGTCTGTTGTTGTTCTCCTGGTTCCGATTGTTGCCTCTGCCCCTGTTTCTGTTTCTGAAAAAATTATTATTATGACCCCTATTATTATTATTACCTCCCTGTCTGTTGTCCCTGCTATTGTTGTTGTTCCAGGAGTGGTAGTCTCTGCTGTTATTGTATCTGTTGTGTCTTGGGGTGATCCTGTTGTTCTGGCCTGTGTGGTCACGTTCCTGTTACACTGGCCTCGGTTGTCTCTGGATCTGTCCCTGTTGTTCCTCGTCTGGTTTCCACCCGGTTTGTCTCGTGATGAATTTCTCCATCCTTCTCGTGACCTGTCTCTGTTATTCCTACCTTGCCTGTTGTTGTTGTTGTTCGCCGGGGTGTCCCGTTGGAAGTTCAGTCTCTTCGGGCTCTTCCTCCTGTTCAAATCTGTTCTGGGTGGGAAGGGGGGTTGTTGTGGGGCAGGCTTGCCTAGAATCGGGGACAGAGGGACATCATCGTCATCGTCCATCAGGAGTACTGAACGTAAGGGTTTTGGGGCAGCTTGTTTTTGTTGTTGCCCTTGTTCTATAGCTCCTAGGCCTAGGGCTTTGTCCACTGCAGTAGTCAGGCTCTGCAGCGTGCCTTCCTGAGGGTTTGAGAAGAAACTTTCATATCTGTGTGACGTCTGTCCCGAGCGCATCATCAGACTTCCATCGTATGGTCTTTCGAGGGTCCCTGGTTTCGGAGTTGTCTTTCGTCTGAAACCTTCCCATAGGGCCGTACCTATTCTTACCTGATCCCAACCTCGTAATAGGAGGCGGGCTACGATGAGTTCTATTTTGGCCATTTCTCTCGTATGCGAGGCTTTGAGAAGGAGCGTGTATGTCGCCATAGACGCTCTGGCCTGTTCCAAGTTCACTCTGTTTAGACAGCTGGCTAAACCTGGTAGGATTGGGAGACCTGCTGAAAAAAATGGGAAACAAACCTGTAGGGCAAGGTATTCAGGGACTGTGTTTAGCCTCACTGCCCGTTGGACGAACGTCAACCTGTCTTTTAAATATTCTATTGTTGTGAAGATCGGCTTTACCAGGGATATAATTTCTAAGTCCTCCTGTTGGAAAAAACTGTTAACCTCATAGAGGTCAGATCTTTCCATCATTTTGTGTACTTGGACTGTTATATCACTCTCCTGGAGGAGGTCCTCCGGATTTGGAGTGAACGGCAAGTGTTCAAGTGCTTTCGACCCTGGTCCCGTCCATACTCTTCTGTCTCTCCAGACTCCTTGGAGGGTGCCTTCAGGAAGTTGAGGTCTCTGTTTATATCTGTTTAGGATCTCAAGTATTCCATACTCCCACTCCTCTTCGGAGGTGTTAGGGAGAGAATCCCTGAGACCTTCCGTAATTGTTTCCGGGAGGGACTCGGAAGCAGTTAACTCTGTCTCCACTGCAGGTCTCCTTGCTTTCGATGTCGAGGGTTGGTTTGGTGAGACCTCTCGTGTTCTCTTTGCTCGTACTGCGTCAATCTCCATTCTGGCTCTACAATTCAACGACACTTCCTACACTTTTAACACTCAAGAATGGGGGAAAGAAAACAAAGTTATAGGTTTCTTATCTTCCCTTTTCGGCTCGTGTGTGTGAGAAAAAAGTTTGGAAAAAAACACAAAAAGTATTTCTCTCAGTAATGGAGTTAAACTCTCACTTGCCTCCTGGGGGCAGAAGAAGAGAGTTCTACCAGAAGACTGAGCGAAAAAAGCCTTTTGTGTCCCGGTATTTCACCTTTCGATATCCCCCCCCTGGTTAGAGGAGAGGGAGTATCGTTAGGAGAAAATGCTACAACGGGTACAGCCGACTGTTTCGTAGGACCTTAGTCCTTTACTCTTCAGCCCGTGAAGTAGAATTGTGTGTTTTGAGCCATTGGTCGATTTTTTATTTTATAGTCCAGATACAGGTGAGGAGTGAGGTACATAGATATTATTTTTCGGAACGTAAAAATTACCTAATACATAATAGCTGAATATAAAGATAGCTTCTTTAAAATGCAGAATATGATGAGTATATCTTTGGAGATGCATCGTCTGCGAGTTAATAGTTTGTCTATCTCCCATACATTGAGGTCTCATAAGACCATAAGAACAAAGGCAACTGCAGAAGGCCCACTGGCCCACACGAGGCAGCCCCTACATGTCCAACCCTCGCTTGAAACAATCGAGGGACCCCACTTCCACCATGCCACGCGGCAAATGGTTCCACAAATCAACAACCCCGTTACCAGACCAGCATCCACCCAAGTCTTTCCCAAATCTAAACTTATCCAATTTATACCCATTGTTTCGTGTTCTGTCTTGTGTTGATATTTTTTGTCCCCTAACTCCCCTTGCCACTTCGGGGGGGTATAGGGTTTTGATATAGCTTCAGGGCACCGATCCCCCCAGCCATAGGGCATGGCGAGATGGCACCCCTAAGCATACCTAATACCCTAACAACACACAAACTAAAATACACAAATATGGCAGATCTCATCACACCCACAAGAGTTAAGATGATACTAATAATACATAATAATAACCTGAAAATAAAACATAATATTAATGGAAAACTCTTTTGTATTGTTTTTTTTCTATATGGGACACAGCACACATAGGTAGAGGTGCACAGTATAACATTAAAAAAGAACAAACGCTGAAGGCCAAAGCAGCAAGCTGCCTAAGCGGCAGGGTTGATGACTTGACATCGGCATACATGGAAAACTAGACACAGTGGAAGCTCCTAACAAGGCCCGGAGCGGGAGGGATATCATGTATGCGCATGGGGTCCCTCCGGCCGCCGCCTTACCCACTCGCGGGCTCCGGCCAGGTCCTCCACCCTCTTGTGAGAAGCCATTGGGAGAAGTGGTACTCCGGATGACAACTCTGCTTAGATAGTTGGCTACCAGCTATCGTGGCTGCGGTTCACCTAAGCGAGACTATATTGACCCTTATGCACCCTGTGCACAGTGATCCTGGGACTATGGTGGTCTGCCCCGTGACGTGGTCTTGGACCATATTCTATATATTGAATATGTCCAGGTCAGGGCCTTCACAGAGCAGATCTCGAGGTCGCTCTTGGTGAGACCCATATCCATTAAACCACGTGCACTCTCCTTGCACCATCCTCCTCTCCAATTAAGGGTTATTGAAGAGGCGGATGCTGTATGCTTCCCGGTATACTCCCGGACCTTCTGCAGGATCTCGGGGGTGCCGTACTTGTCGCACTTGCTCTGATGTGGACGGGAGAGTGGGAAGTTATCAGCTGAGACCTGGGTGTCTAATATGAAGGCCTCGTCACCTTTGCAAGCTATGATGTCAGGCTTGCAGAAGGTCCCTCCATCTGGTATACGGACTTCGCGTTCCACCTCGAAGCCTCTTTGCCGCAGGCGGCCGGCTACGAACCGGGTGATATCGTCATGACGTTTCACCCGAGCCCCGTGCGTCTTGTGGCATGCCTGGGATATGTGGCCCAGGGTTCCTGGTTTCCGACAGGCATCGCAGAGACCAGAAGCCTCGGGTCTACCCCTGGCTGCTCTAGACGGCGTGGCCACAGCGTTTGCCCGGATCTGGATGGCGTGAGCAAAATCTCCTCCGCTTAGCAGACGGGTACCGGATGCGACCCACTTGTGGCAGGAAGGTACCTCACAAGAGGACGCGAGGCCGGCCCCATCAACCATGCTGTACAGTTTTGCTTTCCACCTCCTCGAGCACTCGGTCGTTCTGTTGGACGGGGTTCCGGCAGCCGTGGTCGGGTCTACCCATCGCCGCATTCGCGCTTGGAACGCGGGTAGGAGAGCCGCTGCCACTACCACTGGATCCTCCGACTCTACTAGCGCCCCGAGCCGCTTGTTCTTTTGCAGCCGGATCGATGTGGCAAAGTCGGGTATTCCTAGTCCACCGTCTTTCACGTCCGCGTGGATAAAGGCATTGGGAGTATCGTGAGGCAGCCGCAGCCAGCCACGAGTGGCGTGCCGCAGCCGCCGGTCAAGCCTCGCCAACTCCGTTTTAGCCACACGTCCGAGGACAAGGCGGTGGTTCATCTTGGGGATTAGGTGGTGCTTTAGTAGGTATAACCTCTGTTGGGGTTTGAGTGGCGCCTTCGTGATGTTGGTCAGGCCGTCCTCAAACAGGGAACCGTAGGATAAGCGTCTGCCCCCGGCCCCGATAAGAATCCCTAAGTACTTATACTCGTCCGCCACGCTCATAGTACCGATTGCATCGTCCCCGACGTAGTATGCCTTCCTAGTGGGGACATGCCACGTCTTGCGGTGTGCATCGATCGCTATGCTTAGCGTACGGCATTTTGCAGCATTTACTTTAAGACCAGAGCCACGCAGTGTGTGGCAAATACTCGTTATGAGTGTCTGTAGTCCGGCAGCCGTTTCCGCTGCCACAACCAGATCGTCCGCGAACGCCAGTGCTGATATCTTTTCTCCCCCCAGTCCGACCCCTAGCCCCAGATCCTTAGCCCTGGTAATTGCCTCATCAATTATCAGGTTGAAGAGAAATGGAGATAGGGGGTCACCCTGTTTCACCCCCCTAGTGATCAGGATGTCCTTCGACTTCTCCCCTTGGCTGGTTATCACGGTTGAGGACCGATCATAGCCCGACATTATATATGTCCTTAAAGGCTTTGGGATGCCTTTGCGCTTCATGGCCCGATGGATGGCCGGATGGGAGACGCTATCGAAAGCCTTCTCCATATCCAGAAACGCTAGGTGCGTGTTGTGCTTGAGCGCACGAGCCTCAGCTAGGAGGGCGTCCAGGATCACCAGGTTTTCAGGGCATCCGTCCACGGGAACGAAAGCCTTCTGCCGCCTGTCGATCCTGACCGCCCCGGAGAGCCTGCTGCTCAGGATCTTGTGGAACAGCCTCACTATCGTAGATGACATGGTTATGGGGCGATAGTGGGAAGGTGAGTCCGGGTTGGGTTTCTTAGGTAATAGCACTGTCTTGTTCTTGCGAAATGGTTGCGGCAGGGATTCGTTTACCAACCACAGATTAAACAGTTTTGCAAACACCCTGACGGGTATAGCCTTAAGTAGACGTATAGTGATTCCGTCTGGGCCGGGAGCAGCATTGCTGCTTGCCTTGAGAGCAACAAGGATTTCCTCGGATGTTATGGGGTCCCCTAGTTGCTGATTAACTGGATCACGGTCACGAATTGGGCGGCGGTCCGGCGATGTGGGTCTAGAGAATAGCGCCTCCCAGAATGGAAAGAGACGAGCTGGCTCCACCTCAGTGGGGGTTACTTTCCAGTCTCCGGAAAGGACGCTATTCCGTCCTAAAGGACGGAAAGCTATTCCTATTCCTAAGGGACGAAAGGACGCTATAAATACCCTATTAATATCCCCTTTGTTATGACCATTCTTCCACTTGTTATGTCCATCTCCATGGTTATATAAGAAAATAAGACCTTAAGAATTATTAGCAACTCCAGAAGGCCCATTGGCCCATACGAGGCAGCTTCTATTCATATCCACCCTTATTGCTGAATATGATACTAGCCGTCATGAGGGTATTTTTTGTCCATATTCTTGTGCTTTGTTGCTTGATGAGTATATCCTTGGAGTTTGTATTTGTATTTGAGGTAATATTTGGTGCTTCCACCATTATTTGAGGTCTCCTTTGTTATTTGTTATTAGCAGTTAGTTTCGTTGCGTTGTCATTTGCTGTAGGAACTAAGGTAACTGCAGAAAGCTTATTGGCCTATATGAGGCAAGGCCGGAAATCCTGCCTCGCTTCTCAATTTCAATTGGTATAACAATAAAGCCATCTACTGTAGATAGAGCATAGTAGTGCTATTGGAAGGGGTGATCCCTTCGTTGGTTTGGGTCGTCATTACTAGGGTGGGTTTCGTTGTGTTGTCATTTGCTGTAGGAACTAAGGCAACTGCAGAAGGCCTATTGGCCCACACGAGGCAAGGCCGGAAATCCTGCCTCGCTTCTCAATTTCAATAGGTATGACAATAAAGCCAGCTACTGTAGATGGAGCATAGTATTACTCAATAGATCCAAGTGCTATCTGGGGAAACGAAGTAATTGGAGGGGGTGATCCCTTCGTTGGTTGGGTCGTCATTACTAGGGTGGGTTAGATTGCATTGCTTGTACTTGTAGGCCCCGCCTAACCACTCTGCATACTCCGCTTCCACGCAGGTCGCACTCCAAGCCTGTGTCAGGTTAGGTTAGGGTCTGTAAGTTTCATTTCTTTTCCAAACTGTTGGAAAAGGGACTTACGTTTGTGATAGGCCCTCCGGCGCGTAAGAAGAGGGAAGATGCGATAGAGGATCTGTGCAACAACTTGGAAACTAGTATCAACCAAGTTTGGAGCAACCTCCGGCCGGAGCAAGGTAAGTCACAGGGAGCAATTAAGAGAGCTAAACTCTCCCTCTCTTTTAGGTACCTCCACCCCAGCAAACCAGTCCAGTGCCCAAACTACAACCTAGTAGGCCTTAAACCGGTAATCCAGCAAATGAAGGTCGACCTCAAGCGTGGTGCGGAACGACGACGCAACTGCAATCTCACAAGGGAGGAGAGGGACGCCCTATCAACGTTGAAAGGACGCACGGATATTGTGATAAAGCCGGCGGACAAGGGAGGTACGGTCGTCGCCTGGAGAAAGAACAACTACAGGAACGAGATGAAGAGGCACCTAGCAGACACTGCAGCCTACAAACAGATACACAACCAGGATGATGCGCTTAGAAACGCCCAAACGAGGAGTAAAAGGATAGTCCTCAAGCTGTTCGAAAACAAGACTGGGGACGGGAAAGGAGGACTCATGCAGGCAGGGGCGAGAGATTTCTTCCTAACCTTTGAATCCATCATTCCCCACCTCTACCTTTTACCAAAGATCCATAAAGCATTAGAAGAAACAACAGGAACGTGGCAAGGGAGACCGGTTCTAAGCGGCTGCCGGGCCCCAACAAGGCCGGTAGACTGGATCTGCACAGCTCTCCTGAACCCCTTACTACGCCTACTACCGGAAAGAATCAAAGATACGACGGATTTCCTCAAGAAAATTGCAGAAATTAAAGGCCCCGTCCCGAGAGGGGCCCGCCTTTTTTCCATGGATGTGGTATCGCTCTACCCGAGCATACCACAGAGAGAAGCTGCAAAGGTAGTAGCATCCTTTTATTACAGATAACAGAACAAAAATCAGACAGGAACTTCAAGACGCAGGCGTATGGAGGACCCCCTCGAAAGAAACTCTTGAGGAGGCCATCCTCCATGTGATGAGAGACACCCTTTTGCAATTTGAAGGACGGGCATACCGGCAAACCAAGGGTACAGCGATAGGAGCATCCAGTAGTGTGGCAATCGCTGAAATATTTGTGCATGTAGTGTTCGAGAGGAAACGATCCCACAGGAAGGGCGGACCGGAGGTATATTTCCGTTACATAGACGACATCTTCGGAATAATGGAGGACGGTTTCCCGCGCCTAGAAAGTTTCTTTTCATGGTCAAATACAGTTCATGAGAACCTTAAGTTTACCCTCGAACACAGTGACTCCACGATTAATTTCCTAGATACAACGGTATATATAGATCAGCTAACCAGGAATCTGCATACGAAGGCATACTATAAACCGACTAACCTTCATACGTATCTGAAATTTGACTCGAGCCACCCACTAGCCCTTAAGAAGTCGCTACCCTACTCACTTGGACTCAGACTCAAGAGAATTAACAGCAAAGAAGAGACGCTATATCCCCAGCTTGATGACCTATGGGATATGTTCAGGAACAGAGACTACCCAGAGACAATAATACATGCAGCCCAGGAGAAACTCAGAGAAAAAACAAGGGCAGAGCTACTCAGACCGAGAACACAAGAAGTGGAAGACAAGAGATGGATTCTTCCAACCCTTTTCTTCCCCGGCCTTGCAGCACAGCTTAAGAGAAAACTCCAGGGAGTATGGACATGGATGAGGGAAACGTACAGCGAACATCCATCCTGGGTAAAATTCCCACAAAACCCTCCCATGATCGCCTGGAGGCGAGGTAAGTCTATAAAGGACCACCTTGTTAGAGCAGCGGTGCAGGTAGATCATCTCAACCGAACTGGGGGAGAGGACCAGGTCTAGGTTACAGTTAAAAAGAAATGAAACTTACAGACCCTAACCTAACCTGACACAGGCTTGGAGTGCGACCTGCGTGGAAGCGGAGTATGCAGAGTGGTTAGGCGGGGCCTACAAGTACCAGTAATGTGAGAGTGATTCTCCCACGTCAGCAGTAATGTGAGAGTGACCTACCCACATCAACATTAATGTGAGAGTGACCTTCCCACGTTAGCAGTAGTCTGAGAGTGACCTACCCATGTCAGCAGTAGTCTGAGAGTTATCTACCCACATCAACAGTAATGTGAAAGGGATCTACCCACATCAACAGTAATGTGTGCGTGACCTACCCACATCAACAGCAATGTGAGCGTGACCTACCCACACCAACAATAATGTGAGACTGGCCTACCCACATCAGCAGTAATTTGAGAGAGACCTACCCACACCAACAGTAATGTGAGAGTGACCTACCCACGTAAGCAGTAATGAGGGAGAAACCTACCCACATCATAAGTAATGTGAGAGTGACCTACCTACATAAACAGTAATGTGAGAGTGTCCTACCCACATAAGCAGTAATGTGAAAGTGACCTACCCATGTAAACAGTAATGTTATAGTGACCTACCCACGTCAGCAGAAATATGAGAGTAACCTACCCACATCAACAGTAAAGTGAGAGTGACCTACCCACATCAACTGTAATGTGAGAGTGACCTACCCACGTTAGCAGTAACATGAAAGTTAACTATCCACATCAGCAGTAATGAGAGTGACCTACTACTTCAGCAGTGATGTGAGAGTGACCTATCCACGTCAGCAGTAATGTGAGTGTGACCTATCCACGTAAGCAGTAATGTGAGAGTGACCTACCCACGTCAGCAGAAATGTGAGAGTGACCTACCAACGTCAGAAGTAATGTGAGTGTAACCTATCCACGTAAGCAGTAATATGAGAGTGACCTACCCACGTAAGCAGTAATGTCAGAGTAACCTACCCACGTCAGCAGTAATATGAGAGTGACCTGCCTAGGTCACTAGTAAGGTTAAAGTGACCTACCAACATCAGTAGTAATGTGGGAGTTACCTACAAAAGTCAGCAGTAATGTGAGAGTGACTTAACCAAGTCACCTGTAATTTGAGAGTGACCTACCCATTGCTGCAGTATTGTGAGAGTGACCTACCCAAGTCAGCAATAATGTGAGAGTGATTCTCCCACGTCAGCAGTAATGTGAGAGTGACCTACCCTCATCAACATTAATGTGAGAGTGACCTACCCACGTTAGCAGTAGTCTGAGAGTGACCTACCCTTGTCAGAAGTAGTCTGAGAGTTATCTACCCACATCAACAGTAATGTGAAAGGGATCTACCCACATCAACAGTAATGTGAGAGTGACCTACGCACGTCAGCAGTAATGTGAGAGTGACCTAACCACTTCAGCAGTAATGTGAAAGTGACCTACCCACACCAACAATAATGTGAGAGTGACCTACCCACGTCAGCAGTAATGTGAGAGTGACCTACCCACATCAACAGTAATGTGAGAGTGACCTACCCACGTAAGCAGTATCGTGAAAGTGACCTACCCATGTAAGCAGTAATGTGAGAATGACCTATCCACGTCAGCAATAATGTCAGAGAGACCTACCCACATCAACAGGAATTTGAAAGTGTCCTACCCACGTCAGCAGTTATATGACAGTGACCTACCCACGTTAGCAGTAATGTGAGGGTTGCCTACCCACGTCAGCAGTAATATAAGAGGGACCTACCCACGTCAACAGTAATATGAGAGTAAATTACCCACATCAACAGTAATATGAGAGTGACCTACCCACATCAACAGTAATGTGAGAGTGACCTACCCACGTCAGCAGTAATGTGAAAGTGACCTACTCACGTCACAAGAAATGTGAAAGTGCCCTACCCACATCAAGAGTAAAGTGAGAGTGACCTACCCACATCAGCAGTTATGTGAGAGTGACGTACCCAAGTCAACAGTAATGTGAGAGTGAACTACCCTAGTAAGCAGTAATGTGAGAGTGACCTACCCAGGTCAACAGTAATGTGAGAGTGTCGTACCCATATCTGCAGTAATGTTATTGTGACCTACCCTAGTCATCAGTAATGTGAGATTGACCTACCCACGTCATCAGTAATGTGAGTGACCTACCCACGTCATCAATAATATGAAAGTGACCTACCCACGTCAGCAGTAATGTTAGAATGACCTTACCACGCGAGCAGCAATGTGAGAGTGTCCTACCCAAGTCAGCATTAATGTGAGAGTGACCTACCCACTTCCACAGTAAGGTGAGAGTGACCTACCCACATCAACAGTAATGTGAGAGTGACCTACCCACATCAACAGTAATATGAGAGGTACCTATCCACATCAACAGTAATTTGAGAGTGACCTACCCATGTCAGCATTAATGAGAGAGTGACCAACCAAAGTTAGAAGTAATGTGAGAGTGACCTACTGACACCAACAGTATTGTGAGAGTCACGGTGTTGTAATCCACAAGTTAGTAGGGATTATTAGCTAGAGGATCATAACTACAACACTTAACGAACGATGATTGGAAGTACAAGTTAAGTAGACAGACTATGGATCACATATCTAAGAAAGGTCAAGGGATTAAGACCGCAGCTACTTAGCCAAAATAATAATACCTGGAAAGAGGACTCAGGCTTTTATGAACAAGGTTACCGCTTCTAGGGATAGGGTTAATCGGATTATACCTTCCTTGAGAGGCGGGGTGAAATGTTTGAGGACATGGTTGGCTAAGGGCAGTCCGATTGTAGGAGTTGAACTGAGAAGTCCTCTGGATCTCCGTTTGTGGCAGCAGCGATGTGTAGCAGACAGCTATGCGAGAACCTGATGTGATCTTATTGACGAAGTTAAGTCTGCAGTATGTGAGTATTGAATGAAAGACTAACCGGGTGTGAAGCGTTGTAGTAATCATTCCGTATTAGGGACTTAGGCGGAAGTTAAGAGTGTGGGTGGTGACCGCGAAGGTCAGGTGGTTTATGGGTATTGGATGTGTATTTACCTAATAGAGTATGTTAATATGTTATTAATTGTCAGAGTCTATTCTTTGTAATTAAATGACAAAACCCGACGGCCTTTAAATACCTTCCATATGTTCACTCATTGTATTCCAGTACAAACTTAGTGGTACGCCTCAAGGGTCTGATGTGTGTAGGAGTACACGGTGGTGGGAACGGTTGCAGAGGTAAGGTGTTATGTGTTGTGAAATCGCTGTGTTCGGAATGAACCGGGGTTCAACGTCACGACAACCTACCCACGTCAGTAGTAATGTGAACGTGACCTACCCAAGTCAGCATTAATGTGAGAGTGACCTACCCACGTTCACAGTAAGGTGAGAGTGACCTACCCACATCAGCAGTAATGTGAGAGTTATCTTCCCACATCAACAGTAATGTGAGAGTGGCCTACCCACATCAACAGTAATGTGAGAGTGACCTACCCACATCAACAGTAATCTAAGAGTGACCTACCCATGTCAGCAGTAATGAGACAGTGACCAACCAACGTCACTAGTAATGTCAGAGTGACCTACTTACACCAACAGTATTTTGAGAGTGACCTACCCACGTCAGCAGTAATGTGAGACTGACCTACCCACATCAACAGAAATGTGAGAGTAACCTATCCACATCAGCAGTAATGTGCGAGTGACCTACCCACATCAACAGTAATATGAGAGTGACCTACCCACATCAACAGTAATGTGAGAGTAAACTATCCACATCAGTAGTAATATGCGAGTGACCTACCCACATCAACAGTAATGTTAGAGTGACCTATCCACGTCAGCAGCAATGTGAAAGTGACCTACCCACGTCAGCAGTAATGTTAAAGTGACCTACCCAAGTCAGCAGTAATGTGAGAGTAACCTACCCACATCAATAGTAATGAGAGAATGACCTACCCACATCAACAGTAATGTGAAAGTGACCTACCCGCGTCAGCAGTTATTTGAGAGTGACCTACCAACGTCAGTAGTAATGTGAGAGTGACCTACCCACGTTTAAAGTAATGAGAAAGTGACCTACTCATGTAAGCAGTAATGTGAGAGTGAACTACCATGTCAGCAGTGATTTGAGAGTGACCTACCAACGTCAGTAGTAATGTGAGAGTGACCTACCCGCGTCTAAAGTAATGTGAAAGTGACTTACCCACGTCTCAAGAAATGAGAGAGTGCCCTACCCACATCAAGAGTAAAGTGAGAGTGATCTACCCACATCAGCAGTTATGTGAGAGTGACGTACCCAAGTCAGCAGTAATGTGCGAGTGACCTACCCAATTAAGCAGTAATTTGAGAGAGACCTACCCACACCAACAGTAATGTGAGAGTGACCTACCCACGTCAGCAGTAATGAGAGAGTAACCTACCCACATCAAAAGTATTGTGAGAGTGACCTACCTACATAAACAGTAATGTGAGTGTCCAACCCACATCAACTGTAATGTGAGAATGACCTTTCTAAGTCAGCAGTAATGTTAGAGTGATCTACCCACGTCAGCAACAATGTGACAGTGACGTATCCACGTCAGCAACAATGTGAGAGAGACCTACCCACCTCAACAGGAATTTGAAAGTGACCTACCCACGTCAATAGTAATGTGAGAATGACCTTCCCACACCAACAGTAATGTGAGAGTGAAATACCCACGTAAGCAGTAAAGTGAAAGTGACATTACCATGTAAGCAGGAATGTGAGAGTGACCTACCAACCTCAATTGTAATGTTAGAGAGACCTACCCACGTCAGCAGTAATGTGAGAGTGACCTACCCAAGTCACCAGTAATGTGAGTGACCTACCCACGTCATCAATTATGTGAGAGTGACCTACGCACGTCAGCAGTAATGTGAGATTAACCTACCCACATCAAGAGTAATGTTAGAAAGACCTACCTACGTCAGCAATAATGTGAGAGTGACCTACCCACGTCCGCAGTAAGGTGAGAGTTACCTACCCACATCAGCAGTAATGTGAGAGTGACCTACCGACATCAACAGTAATATGAGAGTTTCCTACCCACATCAACAGAAATTTGAGAGTGACCTACCCATGTCAGCATTAATGTGAAGGTGACCTTCCAACGTCAGTAGTAATGTGAGAGTGACCTACTTACACCAACAGTATTGTGAGAGTGACCTTCCCACGTCAACAGTAATGTGAGAGTGACCTATCCACATCGGCAGTAATGTGCGAGTGACATATCCACGTCAATAGTAATGTGAGAGTGACATACCCAAGTCAGCAGAAATGTGAGAGTGACCTACCCATGTCTGCAGTAATTTGAGACAGACCTAACCAGACCAACAGTAATGTGAGAGTACCATACCCACGTCAGCAGTAATGTGAGAGTAACCTACCCACATCAACAGTAATGTGAGAGTGACCTACCTACATAAACATTAATGTGAGAGTGTCCTACCCACATAAGCAGTAATATGAAAGTGACTTACCCATGTAAACAGTAATGTTAGAGTGACCTACCTAAGTCAGCAGCAAAGTGAGAGTGACGCACCAAAGCCAGCAGTAATGTGAGAGTGACCTACCCACGTCCACAGAATGGTGAGAGTGACCAACCCACATCAGCAGTATTGTGAGAGTAATCTACCGACATCAGTACTAATATGAGATTGACCTACCCACATCAACAGTAATTTGAGAGTGACCTACCCATGTCAGCAGTAATGTGAGAGTCACCTTCCAAAGTCAGTAATAATGTGAAAGTGACCTATCCTCATTGGCAGTAATGTGCGAATGACCTATCCACGTCACCAGTAATGTGAGAGTGACGTACCCACGTCAGCAGTAATGTGAGAGTGACCTACCCACATCAGCAGTAATATGAGAGTGACCTACCCAAGTCAGCAGTAATGTGAGAGTAACCTACCCATGTCTGCAGTAATGTGAGAGTGACATATCCACATCAGCAGTAATTTGAGAGTGACCTACCCACACCAACATTAATGTGAGACTGGCCTACCCACATCAGCAGTAATTTGAGAGAGATCTACCACATCAAGAGTAAAGTGAGAGTGATCTACCCACATCAGCAGTTATGTGAGAGTGACGTACCCAAGTCAGCAGTAATGTAAGAGTGACCTACCCAAGTAAGCAGTAATGTGCGAGTGACCTACCCACATCAAGAGTAAAGTGAGAGTGACCTACCTAAGTCAGCAGAAATGTGAGAGTGACCTACCCATGTCTGCAGTAATTTGAGAGAGACCTAACCACACCAACAGTAATGTGAGAGTAACCTACCCACGTCAGCAGTAATGTGAGAGTAACCTACCCACATCAACAGTAATGTGAGAGTGACCTACCTACATAAACAGTAATGTGAGTGTGTCCTACCCACATAAGCAGAAATGTGAGAGTGACCTACCCACATCAGCAGTAATATGAGAGTGACCTACCCAAGTCAGCAGTAATGTGAGAGTGACCTACCCATGTCTGCAGTAATGTGAGAGTGTCCTATCCACATCAGCAGTAATTTGAGAGTGACCTACCCACACCAACATTAATGTGAGACTGGCCTACCAACATCAGCAGTAATTTGAGAGAGACCTACCCACACCAACAGTAATGTGAGAGTGACCTACCCACGTAAGCAGTAATGTCAGAGTAACCTACCCACGTCAACAGTAATGTGAGAGTGACCTGCCTAGGTAACAAGTATGGTTAAAGTGACCTACCAACATCAGTAGTAATGTGGGAGTTACCTACAAAAGTCAGCAGTAATGTGAGAGAGACTTAACCAAGTCACCAGTAATTTGAGAGTGACCTACCCATTGCTGCAGTAATGTGAGAGTGACCTACCCAAGTCAGCAGTAATGTGAGAGTGATTCTCCCACCTCAGCAGTAATGTGAGAGTGACCTACCCACATCAACATTAATGTGAGAGTGACCTACCCACGTTAACAGTAGTCTGAGAGTGACCTACCCATGTCAGCAGTAGTCTGAGAGTTATTACCCACATCAACAGTAATGTGAAGGGATCTACCCACATCAACAGTAATGTGAGAGTGACCTACCCACATCAACAGCAATGTGAGCGTGACCTACCCACATCAACAGTAATTTGAGAGTGACCTACGCACGTCAGCAGTAATGTGAGAGTGACCTAACCACTTCAGCAGTAGTGTGAAAGTGACCTACCCACACCAACAATAATGTGAGAGTGACCTATCCACGTCAGCAGTAATGTGAGAGTGACCTACCCACATCAACAGTAATTTGAGAGTGACCACCCCCACGTCAGCAGTATTGTGTGAGTGACCTACCCACGTCAGCAGTAATGTGAAAATAACCTAACCACATCAACAGTAATATGAGAGTGACCTACCCACATCAACAGTAATGTGGGAGTGACCTACCCATGTAAGCAGTATTGTGAAAGTGACCTACCCATGTAAGCAGTAATGTGAGAATGACCTATCCACGTCAGCAATAATGTCAGAGAGACCTACCCACATCAACAGGAATTTGAAAGTGTCCTACCCACGTCAGCAGTTATGTGACAGTGACCTATCCACTTCAGCAGTAATGTGAGAGTTACTTATCCACGTCAGCAGTAATGTGAGAGTGACCTACCCACGTCAGCAGTAATGTGAGAGTGACCTACCAACGTCTGTCGTAATGTGAGACTGACCTACCAACACCAGCAGTAATGTGAGCTTAACCTACCCACGTCAGCAGTAATGTGTGAGTGACCTATCCACGTCAGCAGTAATGTAAAAGTAACCTACCCACGTCAACAGTAATGTTAAAGTGATCTACCCACGTGAGCAGTAATGTGAGAGTGACCTACCCACGTCAGCAGTAATGTGAGAGTGACCTATCCACGTCAGCAGTANAATGTGAGAGTGACCTACCCACTCTGCAGAATGTGAAAGTGACGTACCTACGTCTCAAGAAATATGAGAGTGCCCTACTCACATCAAGAGTGCAGAGAGAGTGATCTACTCACTCAGCAGTTATGTGAGAGTGACGTACCCAAGTCAGCAGTAATGTGAGAGTGACCTACCCATTAAGCTGTCATGTGCGAGTGACCTATCCACGTCAGCAGTAAGGTGATAGTGACCTACCCACGTCCTCAGAAAGGTGAGAGCGATCTACCCACTCCAACAGTAATGTGAGAGTGACCTACCCATGTCAGCAGTAATGTGAGAGTGACCTACCCACGTCCGTAGAAAGGTGAGAACGACCTACCCATGTCAGCAGTAATGTGAGAGTGACCTACCAACGTCAGTCGTAATGTGAGACTGACCTACCAACACCAGCAGTAATCTGAGTTTGACCTACCTACGTCAGCATTAATGTGAGAGTGATCTATCCACGTCAGCAGTAATGTAAAAGTGACCTACCCACGTCAACAGTAATGTTAGAGTGATCTACCCACGTCAGCAGTTATGTGAGAGTGACCTATCCACTTCAGCAGTAATGTGAGAGTTACTTATCCACGTCAGCAGTAATGTGAGAGTGACCTACCCACGACCGCAGTAAAAGGATAGTGACCTACCCACGTCAGTAGTAATGTAAGAGTGACCTACCCACGTCCGCAGTAAGGTGAGAGCAACCTACCCACGTCAGCAGTAATGTGAGAGTAATAACCCACATAAACAGTAATATGAGAGAGACCTACCCACATCAACAGGAATTTGAAAGTGGCCTACCCACGTCACCAGTAGGGTGAGAGTGACCTACCAACGTCAGTTGTAATGTGAGTCTGACCTACCAACACCAGCAGTAATGTGAGCGTGACCTACGCACGTCAGCAGTAATGTGAGAGTTACTTATCCACGTCATAAGTAATGTGAGAGTGACCTGCCTAGGTCACCAGTAAGGTTAAAGTGGCCTACCAACATCAGTAGTAATGTGGGAGTCACCTACAAAAGTCAGCAGTAATGTGAGAGTGGCTTAACCAAGTCGCCAGTAATGACAGAGTGACCTACCCATTGCTGCAGTAAAGTGAGAGTGACCTACCCAAGTCAGCAGTAATCTGAGAGTGACCTTCCCAAGTCAGCAGTAATGTGAGAGTGTCCTATCCACATCAGCAGTAATTTGAGAGTGACCTACCCATACCAACATTAATGTGAGACTGGCCTACCCACATCAGCAGTAATTTGAAAGAGACCTACCCACACCAACAGTAATGTGAGAGTGACCTACCCACGTAAGCAGTAATGAGGGAGAAACCTACCCACATCAAAAGTAATGTGAGAGTGACCTACCTACATAAACAGTAATGTGAGTGTCCTACCCACATAAGCAGTAATATGAAAGTGACCTACCCATGTAAACAGTAATGTTATAGTGACCTACCCACGTCAGCAGAAATGTGAGAGTAACCTACCCACATCAACAGTAAAGTGAGAGTGACCTACCCACATCAACTGTAATGTGAGAGTGACCTACCCACGTTAGCAGTAACATGAAAGTTACCTATCCACATCAGCAGTAGAGTGACCTACTACTTCAGCAGTGATGTGAGAGTGACCTATCCACGTCAGCAGTAATGTGAGTGTGACCTATCCACGTAAGCAGTAATGTGAGAGTGACCTACCCACGTCAGCAGAAATGTGAGAGTGACCTACCAACGTCAGAAGTAATGTGAGTGTGACCTATCCACGTAAGCAGTAATGTGAGAGTGACCTACCCACGTACGCAGTAATGTCAGAATAACCTACCCACGTCAGCAGTAATGTGAGAGTGACCTGCCTAGGTCAGCAGTAAGGTTAAAGTGACCTACCAACATCAGTAGTAATGTGGGAGTTCCCTACAAAAGTCAGCAGTAATGTGAGAGTGACTTAACCAAGCCATCAGTAATTTGAGAGTGACCTACCCATTGCTGCAGTAATGTGAGAGTGACCTACCCAAGTCAGCAGTAATGTGAGAGTGATTCTCCCACGTCAGAAGTAATGTGAGAGTGACCTACCCACATCAACATTAATGTGAGAGTGACCTTCCTACGTTAGCAGTAGTCTGAGAATGACCTACCCATGTCAGCAGTAGTCTGAGAGTTATCTACCCACATCAACAGTAATATGAAAGGGATCTACCCACATCAACAGTAATGTGTGAGTGACCTACCCACATCAACAGCAATGTGAGCGTGACCTACCCACATCAACAATAATTTGAGAGTGACCTACGCACGTCAGCAGTAATGTGAGAGTGACCTAACCACTTCAGTAGTAGTGTGAAAGTGATCTACCCACACCAACAATAATGTGAGACTGGCCAACCCACATCAGCAGTAATTTGAGAGAGACCTACCCACACCAACAGTAATGTGAGAGTGACCTACCCACGTAAGCAGTAATGAGGAAGAAACCTACCCACATCAAAAGTAATGTGAGAGTGACCTACCTACATAAACAGTAATGTGAGAGTGTCCTACTCACATAAGCAGTAATGTGAAAGTGACCTACCCATGTAAACAGTAATGTTATAGTGACCTACCCACGTCAGCAGAAATATGAGAGTAACCTACCCACATCAACAGTAAAGTGAGAGTGACCTACCCACATCAACTGTAATGTGAGAGTGACCACCCCCACGTCAGCAGTATTGTGAGAGTGACCTACCCACGTCAGCAGTAATGTGAAAATAACCTAACCACATCAACAGTAATATGAGAGTGACCTACCCACATCAACAGTAATGTGAGAGTGACCTACCCACGTAAGCAGTATCGTGAAAGTGACCTACCCATGTAAGCAGTAATGTGAGAATGACCTATCCACGTCAGCAATAATGTCAGAGAGACCTACCCATATCAACAGGAATTTGAAAGTGTCCTACCCACGTCAGCAGTTATATGACAGTGACCTATCTACTTCAGCAGTAATGTGAGAGTTACTTATCCACGTCAGCAGTAATGTGAGAGTGACCTACCCACGTCAGCAGTAATGTGAGAGTGACCTACCAACGTCAGTCGTAATGTGAGACTGACCTACCAACACCAGCAGTAATGTGAGCTTGACCTACCCACGTCAGCAGTAATGTGAGAGTGACCTGTCCACGTCAGCAGTAATGTAAAAGTGACCTACCCACGTCAACAGTAATGTTAAAATGATCTACCCACGTCAGCAGTTATGTGAGAGTGACCTATCCACTTCAGCAGTAATGTGAGAGTTACTTATCCACGTCAGCAGTAATGTGAGAGTGACCTACAAACGTCAGCAGTAATGTGAGAGTGACCTATCCACGTCAGCAGTAGGGTTAGAGTGACCTACCCAAGTCAGCAGTAATGTGAGAAAGACCTTCTCACGTCAGCACTAATGTGAAAGTGACCTACCCACATCAACAGTAATGTGAGAGTGACCTACCCACGTTAGCAGTAGTCTGAGAGTGACCTACCCATTTCATCAGTAATATGAGAGTTATCTACCCACATTTGCAGTAATGTGAAAGGGACCTACCCACATCAACAGTAATGTGAGAGTGACCTACCCACATCAAAAGCAATGTGAGAGTGACCTACCCACGCAAGCAATAATGAGAGAGTGACCTACCCACGTCAGCATTCATGTGAGAGTGACCTACCCAAGTCAGCAGTAATGTGAAAGTGACCTACCAACGTCAGTAGTAATGTGAGAGTGACCTACCCACATCAACAGTAATGTGAGAGTGACCTACCCACGTCTGCAGTAATGTGAAAGTGGCGTACCCACGTCTCAAGAAATATGAGAGTGCCCTACCCACATCAAGAGTGCAGAGAGAGTGATCTACTCACATCAGAAGTTATGTGAGAGTGACGTACCCAAGTCAGCAGTAATGTGAGAGTGACCTACCCAAGTAAGCTGTCATGTGCGAGTGACCTATCCACGTCAGCAGTAAGGTGATAGTGACCTACCCACGTCCGCAGAAAGATGAGAGCGACCTACCCACGTCAGCAGTAATGTGAGAGTGACCTACCCACGTCCGTAGTAAGGTGAGATCGACCTACCCATGTCAGCAGTAATGTGAGAGTGACCTACCAACGTCAGTCGTAATGTGAGACTGACCTACCAACACCAGCAGTAATCTGAGCTTGACCTACCCACTTCAGCAGTAATGTGAGAGTGACCTATCCACGTCAGCAGTAATGTAAAAGTGACCTACCCACGTCAACAGTAATGTTAGAGTGATCTACCCACGTCAGCAGTTATGTGAGAGTGACCTATCCACTTCAGCAGTAAAGTGAGAGTTACTTATCCACTCCAACAGTAATGTGAGAGTGACCTACCCACGTCAGCAGTAATGTGAGAGTGACCTGCCCAGGTCCGCAGTAAAAGGATAGTGACCTACCCACGTCAGTAGTAATGTACGAGTGACCTACCCACGTACGCAGTAAGGTGAGAGCGACCTACCCACGTCAGCAGTAATGTGAGAGTGACCTTCCAACGTCAGTAATAATGTGAGAGTGACGTATCCTCATTGGCAGTAATGTGCGAATGACCTATCCACGTCACTAGTAATGTGAGAGTGACGTACCCACGTCAGCAGTAATGTGAGAGTGACCTACCCACATCAGCAGTAATATGAGAGTGACCTACCCAAGTCAGCAGTAATGTGAGAGTAACCTACCCATGTCTGCAGTAATGTGAGAGTGACATATCCATATCAGCAGTAATTTGAGAGTGACCTACCCACACCAACATTAATGTGAGACTGGCCTACCCACATCAGCAGTAATTTGAGAGAGACCTACCCACATCAAGAGTAAAGTGAGAGTGATCTACCCACATCAGCAGTTATGTGAGAGTGACGTACCCAAGTCAGCAGTAATGTAAGAGTGACCTACCCAAGTAAGCAGTAATGTGCGAGTGACCTACCCACATCAAGAGTAAAGTGAGAGTGACCTACCTAAGTCAGCAGAAATGTAAGAGTGACCTACCCATGTATACAGTAATTTGAGAGAGACCTAACCACACCAACAGTAATGTGAGAGTAACCTACCCACGTCAGCAGTAATGTGAGAGTAACCTACCCAAATCAACAGTAATGTGAGAGTGACCTACCTACATAAACAGTAATGTGAGTGTGTCCTACCCACATAAGCAGAAATGTGAGAGTGACCTACCCACATCAGCAGTAATATGAGAGTGACCTACCCAAGTCAGCAGTAATGTGAGAGTGACCTACCCATGTCTGCAGTAATGTGAGAGTGTCCTATCCACATCAGCAGTAATTTGAGAGTGACCTACCCACACCAACATTAATGTGAGACTGGCCTACCCACATCAGCAGTAATTTGAGAGAGACCTACCCACACCAACAGTAATGTGAGAGTGACCTACCCACGTAAGCAGTAATGTCAGAGTAACCTACCCACGTCAGCAGTAATGTGAGAGTGACCTGCCTAGGTCACCAGTAAGGTTAAAGTGACCTACCAACATCTGTAGTAATGTGGGAGTTACCTACAAAAGTCAGCAGTAATGTGAGAGAGACTTAACCAAGTCACCAGTAATTTGAGAGTGACCTACCCATTGCTGCATTAATGTGAGAGTGACCTACCCAAGTCAGCAGTAATGTGAGAGTGATTCTCCCACGTCAGCAGTAATGTGAGAGTGACCTATCCACATCAACATTAATGTGAGAGTGACCTACCCACGTAAGCAGTAATGTCAGAGTAACCTACCCACGTCAGCAGTAATGTGAGAGTGACCTGCCTAGGTCACTAGTAAGGTTAAAGTGACCTACCAACATCAGTAGTAATGTGGGAGTTACCTACAAAAGTCAGCAGTAATGTGAGAGTGACTTAACCAAGTCACCAGTAATTTGAGAGTGACCTACCCATTGCTGCAGTATTGTGAGAGTGACCTACCCAAGTCAGCAATAAGGTGAGAGTGTTTCTCCCACGTCAGCAGTAATGTGAGAGTGACCTACCCACATCAACATTAATGTGAGAGTGACCTACCCACGTTAGCAGTAGTCGTAGAGTGACCTAACCACTTCAGCAGTAGTGTGAAAGTGACCTACCCACACCAACAATAATGTGAGAGTGACCTACCCACGTCAGCAGTAATGTGAGAGTTACCTACCCACATCAACAGTAATGTGAGAGTGACCACCCCCACGTCAGCAGTATTGTGAGAGTGACCTACCCACGTCAGCAGTAATGTGAAAATAACCTAACCACATCAACAGTAATATGAGAGTGACCTACCCACATCAACAGTAATGTGTGAGTGACCTACCCACGTAAGCAGTATCGTGAAAGTGACCTACCCATGTAAGCAGTAATGTGAGAATGACCTATCCACGTCAGCAATAATGTCAGAGAGACCTACCCACATCAACAGGAATTTGAAACTGTCCTACCCACGTCATCAGTTATATGACAGTGACCTATCTACTTCAGCAGTAATGTGAGAGTTACTTATCCACGTCAGCAGTAATGTGAGAGTGACCTACCCACGTCAGCATTAATGTGAGAGTGACCTACCAACGTCAGTCGTAATGTGAGACTGACCTACCAACACCAGCAGTAATGTGAGCTTGACCTACCCACGTCAGCAGTAATGTGAGAGTGACCTATCCACGTCAGCAGTAATGTAAAAGTGACCTACCCACGACAACAGTAATGTTAAAGTGATCTACCCACGTCAGCAGTTATGTGAGAGTGACCTATCCACTTCAGCAGTAATGTGAGAGTTACTTATCCACGTCAGCAGTAATGTGAGAGTGACCTACCCACGTCAGCAGTAATGTGAGAGTGACCTATCCACGTCAGCAGTAGGGTTAGAGTGACCTACCCAAGTCAGCAGTAATGTGAGAAAGATCTTCTCACGTCAGCACTAATGTGAAAGTGACCTACCCACATCAACAGTAATGTGAGAGTGACCTACCCACGTTAGCAGTAGTCTGAGAGTGACCTACCCATTTCATCAGTAATATGAGAGTTATCTACCCACATTTGCAGTAATGTGAAAGGGACCTACCCACATCAACAGTAATGTGAGAGTGACCTACCCACATCAAAAGCAATGTGAGAGTGACCTACCCACGCAAGCAATAATGAGAGAGTGACCTACCCACGTCAGCATTCATGTGAGAGTGACCTACCCAAGTCAGTAGTAATGTGAGAGTGACCTACCAACGTCAGTAGTAATGTGAGAGTGACCTACCCACATCAACAGTAATGTGAGAGTGACCTACCCACGTCTGCAGTAATGTGAAAGTGGCGTACCCACGTCTCAAGAAATATGAGAGTGCCCTACCCACATCAAGAGTGCAGAGAGAGTGATCTACTCACATCAGCAGTTATGTGAGAGTGACGTACCCAAGTCAGCAGTAATGTGAGAGTGACCTACCCAAGTAAGCTGTCATGTGCGAGTGACCTATCCACGTCAGCAGTAAGGTGATAGTGACCTACCCACGTCCGCAGAAAGATGAGAGCGACCTACCCACGTCAGCAGTAATGTGAGAGTGACCTACCCACGTCCGTAGTAAGGTGAGATCGACCTACCCATGTCAGCAGTAATGTGAGAGTGACCTACCAACGTCAGTCGTAATGTGAGACTGACCTACCAACACCAGCAGTAATCTGAGCTTGACCTACCCACTTCAGCAGTAATGTGAGAGTGACCTATCCACGTCAGCAGTAATGTAAAAGTGACCTACCCACGTCAACAGTAATGTTAGAGTGATCTACCCACGTCAGCAGTTATGTGAGAGTGACCTATCCACTTCAGCAGTAAAGTGAGAGTTACTTATCCACTCCAACAGTAATGTGAGAGTGACCTACCCACGTCAGCAGTAATGTGAGAGTGACCTACCCACGTCCGCAGTAAAAGGATAGTGACCTACCCACGTCAGTAGTAATGTACGAGTGACCTACCCACGTCCGCAGTAAGGTGAGAGCGACCTACCCACGTCAGCAGTAATGTGAGAGTGACCTTCCAACGTCAGTAATAATGTGAGAGTGACCTATCCTCATTGGCAGTAATGTGCGAATGACCTATCCACGTCACTAGTAATGTGAGAGTGACGTACCCACGTCAGCAGTAATGTGAGAGTGACCTACCCACATCAGCAGTAATATGAGAGTGACCTACCCAAGTCAGCAGTAATGTGAGAGTAACCTACCCATGTCTGCAGTAATGTGAGAGTGACATATCCACATCAGCAGTAATTTGAGAGTGACCTACCCACACCAACATTAATGTGAGACTGGCCTACCCACATCAGCAGTAATTTGAGAGAGACCTACCCACATCAAGAGTAAAGTGAGAGTGATCTACCCACATCAGCAGTTATGTGAGAGTGACGTACCCAAGTCAGCAGTAATGTAAGAGTGACCAACCCAAGTAAGCAGTAATGTGCGAGTGACCTACCCACATCAAGAGTAAAGTGAGAGTGACCTACCTAAGTCAGCAGAAATGTAAGAGTGACCTACCCATGTATACAGTAATTTGAGAGAGACCTAACCACACCAACAGTAATGTGAGAGTAACCTACCCACGTCAGCAGTAATGTGAGAGTAACCTACCCAAATCAACAGTAATGTGAGAGTGACCTACCTACATAAACAGTAATGTGAGTGTGTCCTAACCACATAAGCAGAAATGTGAGAGTGACCTACCCACATCAGCAGTAATATGAGAGTGACCTACCCAAGTCAGCAGTAATGTGAGAGTGACCTACCCATGTCTGCAGTAATGTGAGAGTGTCCTATCCACATCAGCAGTAATTTGAGAGTGACCTACCCACATCAACAATAATGTGAGACTGGCCTACCCACATCAGCAGTAATTTGAGAGAGACCTACCCACACCAACAGTAATGTGAGAGTGACCTACCCACGTAAGCAGTAATGTCAGAGTAACCTACCCACGTCAGCAGTAATGTGAGAGTGACCTGCCTAGGTCACCAGTAAGGTTAAAGTGACCTACCAACATCAGTAGTAATGTGGGAGTTACCTACAAAAGTCAGCAGTAATGTGAGAGAGACTTAACCAAGTCACCAGTAATTTGAGAGTGACCTACCCATTGCTGCAGTAATGTGAGAGTGACCTACCCAAGTCAGCAGTAATGTGAGAGTGATTCTCCCACGTCAGCAGTAATGTGAGAGTGACCTATCCACATCAACATTAATGTGAGAGTGACCTACCCACGTTAACAGTAGTCTGAGAGTGACCTACCCATGTCAGCAGTAGTCTGAGAGTTATCTACCCACATCAACAGTAATGTGAAAGGGATCTACCCACATCAACAGTAATGTGAGAGTGACCTACCCACATCAACAGCAATGTGAGCGTGACCTACCCTCATCAACAGTAATTTGAGAGTGACCTACGCACGTCAGCAGTAATGTGAGAGTGACCTAACCACTTCAGCAGTAGTGTGAAAGTGACCTACCCACACCAACAATAATGTGAGAGTGACCTATCCACGTCAGCAGTAATGTCGAGAGTGACCTACCCACATCAACAGTAATTTGAGAGTGACCACCCCCACGTCAGCAGTATTGTGAGAGTGACCTACCCACGTCAGCAGTAATGTGAAAATAACCTAACCACATCTACAGTAATATGAGAGTGACCTACCCACATCAAAAGTAATGTGGGAGTGACCTACCCACGTAAGCAGTATTGTGAAAGTGACCTACCCATGTAAGCAGTAATGTGAGAATGACCTATCCACGTCAGCAATAATGTCAGAGAGACCTACCTACATCAACAGGAATTTGAAAGTGTCCTACCCACGTCAGCAGTTATGTGACAGTGACCTATCCACTTCAGCAGTAATGTGAGAGTTACTTATCCACGTCAGCAGTAATGTGAGAGTGACCTACCCACGTCAGCAGTAATGTGAGAGTGACCTACCAACGTCAGTCGTAATGTGAGACTGACCTACCAACACCAGCAGTAATGTGAGCTTAACCTACCCACGTCAGCAGTAATGTGCGAGTGACCTATCCACGTCAGCAGTAATGTAAAAGTAACCTACCCACGTCAACAGTAATATTAAAGTGATCTACCCACGTGAGCAGTTATGTGAGAGTGACCTATCCACGTCAGCAGTAATGTGAGAGTTACTTATCCACGTCAGCAGTAATGTGAGAGTGACCTACCCACGTCAGCAGTAATGTGAGAGTGACCTATCCACGTCAGCAGTAGCGTTAGAGTGACGTACCCAAGTCAGCAGTAATGTGAGAATGACCTTCTCACGTCAGCACTAATGTGAAAGTGACCTACCCACATCAACAGTAATATGAGAGTGACCTTCCCACGTTAGTAGTAGTCTGAGAGTGACCTACCCATTTCATCGGTAATATGAGAGTTATCTACCCACATTTGCAGTAATGTGAAAGGGACCTACCCACATCAACAGTAATGTGAGAATGACCTACCAACATCAAAAGCAATGTGAGAGTGAGCTACCCACGCAAGCAATAATGAGAGAGTGACCTACCCACGTCAGCACTGATGTGAGAGTGACCTACCCAAGTCAGCAGTAATGTGAGAGTGACCAACCAACGTCAGTAGTAATGTGAGAGTGACCTACCTACATCAACAGTAATGTGAGAGTGACCTACCCACGTCTGCAGTAATGTGAAAGTGACGTACCCACGTCTCAAGAAATATGAGAGTGCCCTACTCACATCAAGAGTGCAGAGAGAGTGATCTTCTCACATCAGCAGTTATGTGAGAGTGACGTACCCAAGTCAACAGTAATGTGAGAGCGACCTACCCAAGTAAGCTGTCATGTGCGAGTGACCTATCCACGTCAGCAGTAAGGTGATAGTGACCTACCCACGTCCTCAGAAAGGTGAGAGCGATCTACCCACTCCAACAGTAATGTGAGAGTGACCTACCCACGTCAGCAGTAATGTGAGAGTGACCTACCCACGTCCGTAGAAAGGTGAGAACGACCTACCCATGTCAGCAGTAATGTGAGAGTGACCTACCAACGTCAGTTGTAATGTGAGACTGACCTACCAACACCAGCAGTAGTCTGAGTTTGACCTACCCACGTCAGCAGTAATGTGAGAGTGATCTATCCACGTCAGCAGTAATGTAAAAGTGACCTACCCACGTCAACAGTAATGTTAGAGTGATCTACCCACGTCAGCAGTTATGTGAGAGTGACCTATCCACTTCAGCAGTAATGTGAGAGTTACTTATCCACGTCAGCAGTAATGTGAGAGTGACCTACCCACGTCAGCAGTAATGTGAGAGTGACCTATCCGTGTCAGCAGTAGTGTTAGAGTGACATACCCAAGAAAGCTGTCATGTGCGAGTGACCTTCCCACGTCCGCAGTAAAAGGATAGTGACCTACCCACATCCGCAGAAAGGTGAGAGTGACCAACCCACTCCAACGGTAATGTGAGAGTGACCTACCCACGTCAGCAGTAATGTGAGAGTGACCTACCCACGTCAGCAGTAATGTGAGAGTGACCTACCCACGACCGCAGTAAAAGGATAGTGACCTACCCACGTCAGTAGTAATGTAAGAGTGACCTACCCACGTCCGCAGTAAGGTGAGAGCGACCTACCCACGTCAGCAGTAATGTGAGAGTAACAACCCACATAAACAGTAATATGAGAGAGACCTCCCCACATCAACAGGAATTTGAAAGTGACCTACCCACGTCAGCAGTAGGGTGAGAGTGACCTACCAGCGTCAGTTGTAATGTGAGTCTGACCTACCAACACCAGCAGTAATGTGAGCATGACCTACGCACGTCAGCAGTAATGTGAGAGTTACTTATCCACGTCATAAGTAATGTGAGAGTGACCTGCCTAGGTCACCAGTAAGGTTAAAGTGGCCTACCAACTTCAGTAGTAATGTGGGAGTTACCTACAAAAGTCAGCAGTAATGTGAGAGTGACTTAACCAAGTCGCCAGTAATGAGAGAGTGGCCTACCCATGGCTGCAGTAATGTGAGAGTGACCTACCCAAGTCAGCAGTAATGTGAGAGTGACCTTCCCATGTCAACAGTAATGTGAGAGTGTCCTATCCACATCAGCAGTAATTTGAGAGTGACCTACCCACACCAACATTAATGTGAGACTGGCCTACCCACATCAGCAGTAATTTGAGAAAGACCTACCCACACCAACAGTAATGTGAGAGTGACCTACCCACGTAAGCAGTAATGAGGGAGAAACCTACCCACATCAAATGTAATGTGAGAGTGACCTACCTACATAAACAGTAATGTGAGAGTGTCCTACCCACACAAGCAGTAATGTGAAAGTGACCTACCCATGTAAACAGTAATGTTATAGTGACCTACCCACGTCAGCAGAAATGTGAGAGTAACCTACCCACATCAACAGTAAAGTGAGAGTGACCTACCCACATCAACTGTAATGTGAGAGTGACCTACTCACGTTAGCAGTAACATGAAAGTTACCTATCCACATCAGCAGTAATGAGAGTGACCTACTACTTCAGCATTGATGTGAGAGTGACCTATCCACGTCAGCAGTAATGTGAGTGTGACCTATCCACGTAAGCAGTAATGTGAGAGTGACCTACCCACGTCAGCAGAAATGTGAGAGTGACCTACCAACGTCAGAAGTAATGTGAGTGTGACCTATCCATAAGCAGTAATGTGAGAGTGACCTACCCACGTACGCAGTAATGTCAGAGTAACCTACCCACGTCAGCAGTAATGTGAGAGTGACCTGCCTAGGTCACCAGTAAGGTTAAAGTGACCTACCAACATCAGTAGCAATGTGGGAGTTACCTACAAAAGTCAGCAGTAATGTGAGAGTGACTTAACCAAGCCATCAGTAATTTGAGAGTGACCTACCCATTGCTGCAGTAATGTGAGAGTGACCTACCCAAGTCAGCAGTAATGTGAGAGTGATTCTCCCACGTCAGCAGTAATGTGAGAGTGACCTACCCACATCAAAATTAATGTGAGAGTGACCTTCCCACGTTAGCAGTAGTCTGAGAGTGACCTACCCATGTCAGCATTAGTCTGAGAGTTATCTACCCACATCAACAGTAATGTGAAAGGGATCTACCCACATCAACAGTAATGTGTGAGTGACCTACCCACATCAACAGCAATGTGAGCGTGACCTACCCACATCAACAATAATTTGAGAGTGACCTACGCACGTCAGCAGTAACGTGAGAGTGACCTAACCACTTCAGCAGTAGTGTGAAAGTGACCTACCCACACCAACAATAATGTGAGACTGGCCTACCCACATCAGCAGTAATTTGAGAGAGACCTACCCACACCAACAGTAATGTGAGAGTGACCTACCCACGTAAGCAGTAATGAGGGAGAAACCTACCCACATCACTATCGCCCCATAACCATGTCATCTACGATAGTGAGGCTGTTCCACAAGATCCTGAGCAGCAGGCTCTCCGGGGCAGTCAGGATCGACAGGCGGCAGAAGGCTTTCGTTCCCGTGGACGGATGCCCTGAAAACCTGGTGATCCTGGACGCCCTCCTAGCTGAGGCTCGTGCGCTCAAGCACAACACGCACCTAGCGTTTCTGGATATGGAGAAGGCTTTCGATAGCGTCTCCCATCCGGCCATCCATCGGGCCATGAAGCGCAAAGGCATCCCAAAGCCTTTAAGGACATATATAATGTCGGGCTATGATCGGTCCTCAACCGTGATAACCAGCCAAGGGGAGAAGTCGAAGGACATCCTGATCACTAGGGGGGTGAAACAGGGTGACCCCCTATCTCCATTTCTCTTCAACCTGATAATTGATGAGGCAATTACCAGGGCTAAGGATCTGGGGCTAGGGGTCGGACTGGGGGGAGAAAAGGTATCAGCACTGGCGTTCGCGGACGATCTGGTTGTGGCAGCGGAAACGGCTGCCGGACTACAGACACTCATAACGAGTATTTGCCACACACTGCGTGGCTCTGGTCTTAAAGTAAACGCTGCAAAATGCCGTACGCTAAGCATAGCGATCGATGCACACCGCAAGACGTGGCATGTCCCCACTAGGAAGGCATACTACGTCGGGGATGATGCAATCGGTACTATGAGTGTGGCGGACGAGTATAAGTACTTAGGGATTCTTATCGGGGCCGGGGGCAGACGCTTATCCTATGGTTCCCTGTTTGAGGACGGCCTGACCAACATCACGAAGGCGCCACTCAAACCCCAACAGAGGCTATACCTACTTAAGCACCACCTAATCCCCAAGATGAACCACCGCCTTGTCCTTGGACGTGTGGCTAAAACGGAGTTGGCGAGGCTTGACCGGCGGCTGCGGCAAGCCACTCGTGGCTGGCTGCGGCTGCCTCACGATACCCCCAATGCCTTTATCCACGCGGACGTGAAAGACGGTGGACTAGGAATACCCGACTTTGCCACATCGATCCGGCTGCAAAAGAACAAGCGGCTCGGGGCGCTAGTAGAGTCGGAGGATCCAGTGGTAGTGGCAGCGGCTCTCCTACCCGAGCTCCAAGCGCGAATGCGGCGATGGGTAGACCCGACCACGGCTGCCGGAACCCCGTCCAACAGAACGACCGAGTGCTCGAGAAGGTGGAAAGCAAAACTGTACAGCATGGTTGATGGGGCCGGCCTCGCGTCCTCTTGTGAGGTACCTTCCTGCCACAAGTGGGTCGCATCCGGTACCCGTCTGCTAAGCGGAGGAGATTTTGCTCACGCCATCCAGATCCGGGCAAACGCTGTGGCCACGCCGTCTAGAGCAGCCAGGGGTAGACCCGAGGCTTCTGGTCTCTGCGATGCCTGTCGGAAACCAGGAACCCTGGGCCACATATCCCAGGCATGCCACAAGACGCACGGGGCTCGGGTGAAACGTCATGACGATATCACCCGGTTCGTAGCCGGCCGCCTGCGGCAAAGAGGCTTCGAGGTGGAACGCGAAGTCCGTATACCAGATGGAGGGACCTTCTGCAAGCCTGACATCATAGCTTGCAAAGGTGACGAGGCCTACATATTAGACACCCAGGTCTCAGCTGATAACTTCCCACTCTCCCGTCCACATCAGAGCAAGTGCGACAAGTACGGCACCCCCGAGATCCTGCAGAAGGTCCGGGAGTATACCGGGAAGCATACAGCATCCGCCTCTTCAATAACCCTTAATTGGAGAGGAGGATGGTGCAAGGAGAGTGCACGTGGTTTAATGGATATGGGCCTCACCAAGAGCGACCTCGAGATCTGCTCTGTGAAGGCCCTGACCTGGACATATTCAATATATAGAATATGGTCCAAGACCACGTCACGGGGCAGACCACCATAGTCCCAGGATCACTGTGCACAGGGTGCATAAGGGTCAATATAGTCTCGCTTAGGTGAACCGCAGCCACGATAGCTGGTAGCCAACTATCTAAGCAGAGTTGTCATCCGGAGTACCACTTCTCCCAATGGCTTCTCACAAGAGGGTGGAGGACCTGGCCGGAGCCCGCGAGTGGGTAAGGCGGCGGCCGGAGGGACCCCATGCGCATACATGATATCCCTCCCCCTCCGGGGCTTTGTTAGGAGCTTCCACTATGTCTAGTTTTCCATGTATGCCGATGTCAAGTCATCAATCCTGCCGCTTAGGCAGCTTGCTGCTTTGGCCTTCAGCGTTTGTTCTTTTTTAATGTTATACTGTGCACCTCTACCTATGTGTGCTGTGTCCCATATAGAAAAAAACCAATATAAAAGAATTTTCCATTAATATTATGTTTTATTTTCAGGTTATTATTATGTATTATTAGTATCATCTTAACTCTTGTGGGTGTGATGAGATCTGCCATATTTGTGTATTTTAGTTTGTGTGTTGTTAGGGTATTAGGTATGCTTAGGGGTGCCATCTCGCCATGCCCTATGGCTGGGGGGATCGGTGCCCTAGCTATATCAAAACCCTATACCCCCCCGAAGTGGCAAGGGGAGTTAGGGGACAAAAAAAAATAATGTGAGAGTGACCTACCTACATAAACAATAATGTGAGAGTGTCCTACCCACATAAGCAGTAATGTGAAAGTGACCTACCCATGTAAACTGTAATGTTATAGTGACCTACCCACGTCAGCAGAAATATGAGAGTAACCTACTCACATCAACAGTAAAGTGAGAGTGACCTACCCACATCAACTGTAATGTGAGAGTGACCTACCCACGTTAGCAGTAACATGAAAGTTACCTATCCACATCAGCAGTAATGAGAGTGACCTACTACTTCAGCAGTCATGTGAGAGTGACCTATCCACGTCAGCAGTAATGTGAGTGTGACCTATCCACGTAAGCAGTAATGTGAGAGTGACCTACCCACGTCAGCAGAAATGTGAGAGTGACCTACCAACGTCAGAAGTAATGTGAGTGTGACCTATCCACGTAAGCAGTAATGTGAGAGTGACCTACCCACGTAAGCAGCAATGTCAGAGTAACCTACCCACGTCAGCAGTAATGTGAGAGTGACCTGCCTAGGTCACTAGTAAGGTTAAAGTGACCTACCAACATCAGTAGTAATGTGGGAGTTACCTACAAAAGTCAGCAGTAATGTGAGAGTGACTTAACCAAGTCACCAGTAATTTGAGAGTGACCTACCCATTGCTGCAGTATTGTGAGAGTGACCTACCCAAGTCAGCAATAATGTGAGAGTGATTCTCCCACGTCAGCAGTAATGTGAGAGTGACCTACCCACATCAACATTAATGTGTGAGTGACCTACCCACGTTAGCAGTAGTCTGAGAGTGACCTAACCACTTCAGCAGTAGTGTGAAAGTGACCTACCCACACCAACAATAATGTAAGAGTGACCTACCCACGTAAGCAGTAATGTGAGAGTGACCTACCCACATCAACAGTAATGTGAGAGTGACCTACCCACACCAACAATAATGTAAGAGTGACCTACCCACGTAAGCAGTAATGTGAGAGTGACCTACCCACATCAACAGTAATGTGAGAGTGACCTACCCACACCAACAATAATGTAAGAGTGACCTACCCACGTAAGCAGTAATGTGAAAGTGACCTACCCACACCAACAATAATGTAAGAGTGACCTACCCACGTAAGCAGTAATATGAGAGTGACCTACCCACACCAACAATAATGTAAGAGTGACCTACCCACGTAAGCAGTATCGTGAAAGTGACCTACCCATGTAAGCAGTAATGTGAGAATGACCAATCCACGTCAGCAATAATGTCAAAGAGACCTACCCACATCAACAGGAATTTGAAAGTGTCCTACCCACGTCAGCAGTTATATGACAGTGACCTATCTACTTCAGCAGTAATGTGAGAGTTACTTATCCACGTCAGCAGTAATGTGAGAGTGACCTACCCACGTCAGCAGTAATGTGAGAGTGACCTACCAACGTCAGTCGTAATGTGAGACTGACCTACCAACACCAGCAGTAATGTGAGCTTGACCTACCCACGTCAGCAGTAATGTGAGAGTGACCTATCCACGTCAGCAGTAATGTAAAAGTGACCTACCCACGTTAACAGTAATGTTAAAGTGATCTACCCACGTCAGCAGTAATGTGAGAGTGACCTACCAACGTCAGTCGTAATGTGAGACTGACCTACCAACACCAGCAGTAATGTGAGCTTAACCTACCCACGTCAGCAGTAATGTGCGAGTGACCTATCCACGTCAGCAGTAATGTAAAAGTAACCTACCCACGTCAACAGTAATGTTAAAGTGATCTAAACACGTGAGCAGTTATGTGAGAGTGACCTATCCACGTCAGCAGTAATGTGAGAGTTACTTATCCACATCAGCAGTAATGTGAGAGTGACCTACCCACGTCAGCAGTAATGTGAGAGTGACCTATACACGTAAGCAGTAGCGTTAGAGTGACGTACCCAAGTCAGCAGTAATGTGAGAATGACCTTCTCACGTCAGCACTAATGTGAAAATGACCTACCCACATCAACAGTAATATGAGAGTGACCTACCCACGTTAGCAGTAGTCTGAGAGTGACCTACCCATTTCATCAGTAATATGAGAGTTGTCTACCCACATTTGCAGTAATGTGAAAAGGACCTACCCACATCAACAGTAATGTGAGAATGACCTACCCATATCAAAAGCAATGTGAGAGTGACCTACCCACGCAAGCAATAATGAGAGAGTGACCTACCCACGTCAGCACTGATGTGAGAGTGACCTACCCAAGTCAGCAGTAAAGTGAGAGTTACCTACCAACGTCAGTAGTAATGTGAGAGTGACCTACCCACATCAACAGTAATGTGAGAGTGACCTACCCACGTCTGCAGTAATGTGAAAGTGACGTACCCACGTCTCAAGAAATATGAGAGTGCCCTACTCACATCAAGAGTGCAGAGAGAGTGATCTACTCACATCAGCAGTTATGTGAGAGTGACGTACCCAAGTCAACAGTAATGTGAGAGCGACCTACCCAAGTAAGCTGTCATGTGCGAGTGACCTATCCACGTCAGCAGTAAGGTGATAGTGACCTACCCACGTCCTCAGAAAGGTGAGAGCAATCTACCCACTCCAACAGTAATGTGAGAGTGACCTACCCACGTCAGCAGTAATGTGAGAGTGACCTACCCACGTCCGTAGAAAGGTGAGAACGACCTACCCATGTCAGCAGTAATGTGAGAGTGACCTACCAACGTCAGTCGTAATGTGAGACTGACCTACCAACACCAGCAGTAATCTGAGTTTGACCTACCCACGTCAGCAGTAATGTGAGAGTGACCTACCAACGTCAGTCGTAATGTGAGACTGACCTACCAACACCAGCAGTAATGTGAGCTTGACCTACCCACGTCAGCAGTAATGTGAGAGTGACCTATCCACGTCAGCAGTAATGTAAAAGTGACCTACCCACGTCAACAGTAATGTTAAAGTGATCTACCCACGTCAGCAGTAATGTGAGAGTGACCTACCAACATCAGTCGTAATGTGAGACTGACCTACCAACACCAGCAGTAATGTGAGCTTAACCTACCCACGTCAGCAGTAATGTGCGAGTGACCTATCCACGTCAGCAGTAATGTAAAAGTAACCTACCCACGTCAACAGTAATGTTAAAGTGATCTAAACACGTGAGCAGTTATGTGAGAGTGACCTATCCACGTCAGCAGTAATGTGAGAGTTAATTATCCACATCAGCAGTAATGTGAGAGTGACCTACCCACGTCAGCAGTAATGTGAGAGTGACCTATACACGTCAGCAGTAGCGTTAGAGTGACGTACCCAAGTCAGCAGTAATGTGAGAATGACCTTCTCACGTCAGCACTAATGTGAAAATGACCTACCCACATCAACAGTAATATGAGAGTGACCTACCCACGTTAGCAGTAGTCTGAGAGTGACCTACCCATTTCATCAGTAATATGAGAGTTGTCTACCCACATTTGCAATAATGTGAAAAGGACCTACCCACATCAACAGTAATGTGAGAATGACCTACCCACATCAAAAGCAATGTGAGAGTGACCTACCCACGCAAGCAATAATGAGAGAGTGACCTACCCACGTCAGCACTGATGTGAGAGTGACCTACCCAAGTCAGCAGTAATGTGAGAGTTACCTACCAACGTCAGTAGTAATGTGAGAGTGACCTACCCACATCAACAGTAATGTGAGAGTGACCTACCCACGTCTGCAATAATGTGAAAGTGACGTACCCACGTCTCAAGAAATATGAGAGTGCCCTACTCACATCAAGAGTGCAGAGAGAGTGATCTACTCACATCAGCAGTTATGTGAGAATGACGTACCCAAGTCAACAGTAATGTGAGAGCGACCTACCCAAGTAAGCTGTCATGTGCGAGTGACCTATCCACGTCAGCAGTAAGGTGATAGTGACCTACCCACGTCCTCAGAAAGGTGAGAGCAATCTACCCACTCCAACAGTAATGTGAGAGTGACCTACCCACGTCAGCAGTAATGTGAGAGTGACCTACCCACGTCCGTAGAAAGGTGAGAACGACCTACCCATGTCAGCAGTAATGTGAGAGTGACCTACCAACGTCAGTCGTAATGTGAGACTGACCTACCAACACCAGCAGTAATCTGAGTTTGACCTACCCACGTCAGCAGTAATGTGAGAGCGATCTATCCACGTCAGCAGAAATGTAAAAGTGACCTACCCACGTCAACAGTAATGTTAGAGTGATCTACCCACGTCAGCAGTTATGTGAGAGTGACCTATCCACGTCAGCAGTAATGTAAAAGTGACCTACCCACGTAAACAGTAATGTTAAAGTGATCTACCCACGTCAGCAGTAATGTGAGAGTGACCTACCAACGTTAGTCGTAATGTGAGACTGACCTACCAACACCAGCAGTAATGTGAGCTTAACCTACCCACGTCAGCAGTAATGTGCGAGTGACCTATCCACGTCAGCAGTAATGTAAAAGTAACCTACCCACGTCAACAGTAATGTTAAAGTGATCTACCCACGTGAGCAGTTATGTGAGAGTGACCTATCCACGTCAGCAGTAATGTGAGATTTACTTATCCACGTCAGCAGTAATGTGAGAGTGACCTACCCACGTCAGCAGTAATGTGAGAGTGACCTATCCACGTCAGCAGTAGCGTTAGAGTGACGTACCCAAGTCAGCAGTAATGTGAGAATGACCTTCTCACGTCAGCACTAATGTGAAAATGACCTACCCACATCAACAGTAATATGAGAGTGACCTACCCACGTTAGCAGTAGTCTGAGAGTGACCTACCCATTTCATCAGTAATATGAGAGTTGTCTACCCACATTTGCAGTAATGTGAGAGGGACCTACCCACATCAACAGTAATGTGAGAATGACCTACCCACATCAAAAGCAATGTGAGAGTGACCTACCCACGCAAGCAATAATGAGAGAGTGACCTACCCACGTCAGCACTGATGTGAGAGTGACCTACCCAAGTCAGCAGTAATGTGAGAGTGACCTACCAACGTCAGTAGTAATGTGAGAGTGACCTACTCACATTTACAGTAATGTGAGAGTGACCTACCCACGTCTGCAGTAATGTGAAAGTGACGTACCCACGTCTCAAGAAATATGAGAGTGCCCTACTCACATCAAGAGTGCAGAGAGAGTGATCTACTCACATCAGCAGTTATGTGAGAGTGACGTACCCAAGTCAACAGTAATGTGAGAGCGACCTACCCAAGTAAGCTGTCATGTGCGAGTGACCTATCCACGTCAGCAGTAAGGTGATAGTGACCTACCCACGTCCTCAGAAAGGTGAGAGCAATCTACCCACTCCAACATTAATGTGAGAGTGACCTACCCACGTCAGCGGTAATGTGAGAGTGACCTACCCACGTCCGTAGAAAGGTGAGAACGACCTACCCATGTTAGCAGTAATGTGTGAGTGACCTACCAACGTCAGTCGTAATGTGAGACTGACCTACCAACACCAGCAGTAATCTGAGTTTGACCTACCCACGTCAGCAGTAATGTGAGAGTGATCTATCCACGTCAGCAGTAATGTAAAAGTGACCTACCCACGTCAACAGTAATGTTAGAGTGATCTACCCACGTCAGCAGTTATGTGAGACTGACCTATCCACTTCAGCAGTAATGTGAGAGTTACTTATCCACGTCAGCAGTAATGTGAGAGTGACCTACCCACGTCAGCAGTAATGTGAGAGTGACCTATCCGTGTCAGCAGTAGTGTTAGAGTGACATACCCAAGTAAGCTGTCATGTGCGAGTGACCTTCCCACGTCCGCAGTAAAAGGATAGTGACCTACCCACATCCGCAGAAAGGTGAGAGTGACCTACCCACTCCAACGGTAATGTGAGAGTGACCTACCCACGTCAGCAGTAATGTGAGAGTGACCTACCCACGACCGCAGTAAAAGGATAGTGACCTACCCACGTCAGTAGTAATGTAAGAGTGACCTACCCACGTCCGCAGTAAGGTGAGAGCGACCTACCCACGTCAGCAGTAATGTGAGAGTAACAAACCACATAAACAGTAATATGAGAGAGACCTACCCACATCAACAGGAATTTGAAAGTGACCTACCCACGTCAGCAGTAGGGTGAGAGTGACCTACCAGCGTCAGTTGTAATGTGAGTCTGACCTACCAACACCAGCAGTAATGTGAGCGTGACCTACGCACGTCAGCAGTAATGTGAGAGTTACTTATCCACGTCATAAGTAATGTGAGAGTGACCTGCCTAGGTCACCAGTAAGGTTAAAGTGGCCTACCAACATCAGTAGTAATGTGGGAGTTACCTACAAAAGTCAGCAGTAATGTGAGAGTGACTTAACCAAGTCGCCAGTAATGAGAGAGTGACCTACCTATTGCTGCAGTAATGTGAGAGTGACCTACCCAAGTCAGCAGGAATGTGAGAGTGACCTTCCCAAGTCAGCAGTAATTTGAGAGTGTCCTATCCACATCAGCAGTAATTTGAGAGTGACCTACCCACACCAACATTAATGTGAGACTGGCCTACCCACATCAGCTGTAATTTGAGAGAGACCTACCCACACCAACAGTAATGTGAGAGTGACCTACCCACGTAAGCAGTAATGAGGGAGAAACCTACCCACATCAAAAGTAATGTGAGAGTGACCTACCTACATAAACAGTAATGTGAGAGTGTCCTACCCACACAAGCAGTAATGTGAAAGTGACCTACCCATGTAAACAGAAATGTTATAGTGACCTACCCACGTCAGCAGAAAGGTGAGAGTAACCTACCCACATCAACAGTAAAGTGAGAGTGACCTACCCACATCAACTGTAATGTGAGAGTGACCTACCCACGTTAGCAGTAACATGAAATTTACCTATCCACATCAGCAGTAATGAGAGTGACCTACTACTTCAGCATTGACGTGAGAGTGACCTATCCACGTCAGCAGTAATGTGAGTGTGACCTATCCACGTAAGCAGTAATGTGAGAGTGACCTACCCACGTCAGCAGAAATGTGAGAGTGACCTACCAACGTCAGAAGTAATGTGAGTGTGACCTATCCACGTAAGCAGTAATGTGAGAGTGACCTACCCACGTACGCAGTAATGTCAGAGTAACCTACCCACGTCAGCAGTAATGTGAGAGTGACCTGCCTAGGTCACCAGTAAGGTTAAAGTGACCTACCAACATCAGTAGTAATGTGGGAGTTACCTACAAAAGTCAGCAGTAATGTGAGAGTGACTTAACCAAGCCATCATTAATTTGAGAGTGACCTACCCATTGCTGCAGTAATGTGAGAGTGACCTACCCAAGTCAGCAGTAATGTGAGAGTGATTCTCCCACGTCAGCAGTAATGTGAGAGTGACCTACCCACATCAAAATTAATGTGAGAGTGACCTTCCCACGTTAGCAGTAGTCTGAGAGTGACCTACCCATGTCAGCAGTAGTCTGAGAGTTATCTACCCACATCAACAGTAATGTGAAAGGGATCTACCCACATCAACAGTAATGTGTGAGTGACCTACCCACATCAACAGCAATGTGACCGTGACCTACCCACATCGACAATAATTTGAGAGTGACCTATGCACGTCAGCAGTAACGTGAGAGTGACCTAACCACTTCAGCAGTAGTGTGAAAGTGACCTACCCACACCAACAATAATGTGAGACTGGCCTACCCACATCAGCAGTAATTTGAGAGAGACCTACCCACACCAACAGTAATGTGAGAGTGACCTACCCACGTAAGCAGTAATGAGGGAGAAACCTACCCACATCAAAAGTAATGTGAGAGTGACCTACCTACATAAACAGTAATGTGAGAGTGTCCTACCCACATAAGCAGTAATGTGAAAGTGACCTACCCATGTAAACAGTAATGTTATAGTGACCTACCCACGTCAGCAGAAATATCAGAGTAACCTACTCACATCAACAGTAAAGTGAGAGTGACCTACCCACATCAACTGTAATGTGAGAGTGACCTACCCACGTTAGCAGTAACATGAAAGTTACCTATCCACATCAGCAGTAATGAGAGTGACCTACTACTTCAGCAGTGATGTGAGAGTGACCTATCCACGTCAGCAGTAATGTGAGTGTGACCTATCCACGTAAGCAGTAATGTGAGAGTGACCTACCCACGTCAGCAGAAATGTGAGAGTGACCTACCAACGTCAGAAGTAATGTGAGTGTGACCTATCCACGTAAGCAGTAATTTGAGAGTGACCTACCCACGTAAGCAGCAATGTCAGAGTAACCTACCCACGTCAGCAGTAATGTGAGAGTGACCTGCCTAGGTCACTAGTAAGGTTAAAGTGACCTACCAACATCAGTAGTAATGTGGGAGTTACCTACAAAAGTCAGCAGTAATGTGAGAGTGACTTAACCAAGTCACCAGTAATTTGAGAGTGACCTACCCATTGCTGCAGTATTGTGAGAGTGACCTACCCAAGTCAGCAATAATGTGAGAGTGATTCTCCCACGACAGCAGTAATGTGAGAGTGACCTACCCACATCAACATTAATGTGAGAGTGACCTACCCACGTTAGAAGTAGTCTGAGAGTGACCTAACCACTTCAGCAGTAGTGTGAAAGTGACCTACCCACACCAACAATAATGTGAGAGTGACCTACCCACGTCAGCAGTAATGTGAGAGTGACCTACCCACATCAACAGTAATGTGAGAGTGACCTACCCACGTAAGCAGTATCGTGAAAGTGACCTACCTATGTAAGCAGTAATGTGAGAATGACCAATCCACGTCAGCAATAATGTCAAAGAGACCTACCTACCCACATCAACAGGAATTTGAAAGTGTCCTACCCACGTCAGCAGTTATATGACAGTGACCTATCTACTTCAGCAGTAATGTGAGAGTTACTTATCCACGTCAGCAGTAATGTGAGAGTGACCTACCCACGTCAGCAGTAATGTGAGAGTGACCTACCAACGTCAGTCGTAATGTGAGACTGACCTACCAACACCAGCAGTAATGTGAGCTTGACCTACCCACGTCAGCAGTAATGTGAGAGTGACCTATCCACGTCAGCAGTAATGTAAAAGTGACCTACCCACGTCAACAGTAATGTTAAAGTCATCTACCCACGTCAGCAGTTATGTGAGAGTGACCTATCCACTTCAGCAGTAATGTGAGAGTTACTTATCCACGTCAGCAGTAATGTGAGAGTGACCTACCCACGTCAGCAGTAATGTGAGAGTGACCTATCCACGTCAGCAGTAGTGTTAGAGTGACCTACCCAAGTCAGCAGTAATGTGAGAATGACCTTCTCAAGTCAGCACTAATGTGAAAGTGACCTACCCACATCAACAGTAATGTGAGAGTGACCTACCCACGTTAGCAGTTGTCTGAGAGTGACCTACCCATTTCATCAGTAATATGAGAGTTATCTACCCACATTTGCAGTAATGTGAAAGGGACCTACCCACATCAACAGTAATGTGAGAGTGACCTACCCACATCAAAAGCAATGTGAGAGTGACCTACCCACGCAAGCAATAATGAGAGAGTGACCTACCCACGTCAGCATTCATGTGAGAGTGACCTACCCAAGTCAGCAGTAATGTGAGAGTGACCTACCAACGTCAGTAGTAATGTGAGAGTGACCTACCCACATCAACAGTAATGTGAGAGTGACCTACCCACGTCTGCAGTAATGTGAAAGTGGCGTACCCACGTCTCAAGAAATATGAGAGTGCCCTACCCACATCAAGAGTGCAGAGAGAGTGATCTACTCACATCAGCAGTTATGTGAGAGTGACGTACCCAAGTCAGCAGTAATATGAGAGTGACCTACCCAAGTAAGCTGTCATGTGCGAATGACCTATCCACGACAGCAGTATGGTGATAGTGACCTACCCACATCCGCAGAAAGGTGAGAGCGACCTACCCACTCCAACAGTAATGTGAGAGTGACCTACCCACGTCAGCAGTAATGTGAGAGTGACCTACCCACGTCCGTAGTAAGGTGAGATCGACCTACCCATGTCAGCAGTAATGTGAGACTGACCTACCAACACCAGCAGTAATCTGAGCTTGACCTACCCACGTCAGCAGTAATGTGAGAGTGACCTATCCACGTCAGCAGTAATGTAAAAGTGACCTACCCACGTCAACAGTAATGTTAGAGTGATCTACCCACGTCAGCAGTTATGTGAGAGTGACCTATCCACTTCAGCAGTAAAGTGAGAGTTACTTATCCACGTCAGCAGTAATGTGAGAGTGACCTACCCACGTCAGCAGTAATGTGAGAGTGACCTATCCGTGTCACCAGTAGTGTTAGAGTGACATACCCAAGTAAGCTGTCATGAGCGAGTGACCTACCCACGTCCGCAATAAAAGGATAGTGACCTACCCACGTCCGCAGAAAGGTGAGAGCGACCTACCCACTCCAACAGTAATGTGAGAGTGACCTACCCACGTCAGCAGTAATGTGACAGTGACCTACCCACGTCCGCAGTAAAAGGATATTGACCTACCCACGTCAGTAGTAATGTAAGAGTGACCTACCCACGTCCGCAGTAAGGTGAGAGCGACCTACCCACGTCAGCAGTAATGCGAGAGTGACCTACCCACGTCAGCAGTAATGTGAGAGTAACAACCCACATAAACAGTAATATGAGAGAAACCTACCCATATCAACAGGAATTTGAAAGTGACCTACCCACGTCAGCAGTAGTGTGAGAGTGACCTACCAAAGTCATCAGTAATGTGAGAGTGACCTTCCCAAGTCAGCAGTAATGTGAGAGTGACCTTCCCAAGTCAGCAGTAATGTGATAGTGACCTACCCAAGTCAGCAGTAATGTGAGGGTGACCTTACCAAGTCAGCAGTAATGTGAGAGTGACCTACCCAAGTCAGCAGTAATGTGAGAGTGACCTACCCAAGTCAGCAGTAATGTGAGAGTGACCTACCCAAGTCAGCAGTAATGTGGCAGTTACCTACCCAAGTCAGCAGTAATGTGAGAGTGACTTAACCAAGTCACCAGTAATGTGAGAGTGACCTACCCAGGTCAGCAGTAATGTGGGAGTTACCTACCCAAGTCAGCAGTAATGTGAGAGTGGCCTACCCAAGTCAGCAGTAATGAGGGAGTTACCTACCCAAGTCAGCAGTAATGTGAGAGTGACTTAACCAAGTCAGCAGTAATGTGAGAGTGACCTACCCATTGCTGTAGTAATGTGAGAGTGACCTACCCAAGTCAGCAGTAATGTGAGAGTGACCTTCCCAAGTCAGCAGTAATGTGAGAGTGACCTTCCCAAGTCAGCAGTAATGTGAGAGTGACCTACCCTCATCAACATTAATATGAGAGTGACCTACCCACGTTAGCAGTAGTCTAAGAGTGACCTACCCACGTCAGAAGT